>JBBPCX010046032.1:0-15076 GCA_037974365.1 Hydrocynus forskahlii | reverse complement strand
CACAAACACACATACATATAAAAACATATATATACACACAAACACACACAATCACACACACACACAAGCACACACACTCACACAAACACACATACACACACACACACACACACACACTCACACACTCACACTCACACACACACACGTTCTCTCTCACTCCCTCACACACACTCACTCATTCTCTCTCTCTCTCTCTCACACACACACACACACACTCGCTCTCTCTCTCTCTCTCACACACACACACACACACATACACACACACTCTCTCACACACACATTTGTGTTGGTGAGTTAAATGTGGAGCCGTGCTGCTCTGGCTTTCTGTCGCTCTCAACAGCGTCACGCTGCCTCTACATCTCCACGGCAACAAAAGAACACAGCTCCCAGCGGCAAGGCCAGAAAGTGTGTCTGGCCAGATGGGCCTCACAGCACGCCACTATTCACACACACACACACACACACACACACACACACACACACACTCACACATACACACACACACACACACACACACACACTCACACATACACATGCACACATATGCATCAAGTACACACAGAACACATCTCGCAAACAGATCACATTATAAACACGCTGTAATAAACAGAGAGTCCAAGGCAGGATGCCATTCAGAGTTTATCAAACATTCACACTCCTGCAGAAGCCAATTACACACTTTCCTTAGATATGAATGGCTATAAAAAAAATATGAAGCTTCTCATTAAAACGAAAAGGTGTTTCTACAGCAAGTAGCTTCATAACAAGACACTCTTCAAAGAACTATTATGCTGTGGTATGACACTGTATTTTCTCCACTCTGAGTTGAGTCTTATCAGAGAGATACGAGTGGCAATAAGTCACACTGTTAAAGTCCACGGCTGTGTTTTCCTGCCAGGAGCTTCAGATAGAAGTTAGCTT
This sequence comes from Hydrocynus forskahlii, assembly GCA_037974365.1. Taxonomy (NCBI): domain Eukaryota; kingdom Metazoa; phylum Chordata; class Actinopteri; order Characiformes; family Alestidae; genus Hydrocynus; species Hydrocynus forskahlii. The sequence continues at coordinate 14,155 of JBBPCX010046032.1, read as the reverse complement.
GGTGCACAAGGTCTGTGACAGAGACAAAGCACATTCTGCACAAATCTAAATAATCAGACACAAAGCTGCTGCTCCATTTCTCTAACATTTCTAGTTGACCTTCTCTCTCTCTTGCTCTCACTCTTTCTCTTTCTGATCAAAGCCAAGATCCTTCTGGACAAGAAAATAAATAAACAGAGAATTAAATCTAGAGATGAACTGGCTAGATGACTGCTCAGACTCAAAACCACAGGTATTGTGTCGTATTTAATTTAATCTAAACGTATTAACCCTTACAGTCACGCGTGAACACACCACAGCACAATGTGAACAATGTGAAATTCTTTCTCTCCATTTAACCCATTCACCAACTGAAGCAGGGGGCTGCCGCCAACGAGGGGCGCTGGGGAGCAGTGCGTGGGGACGGTACCTTACTCAAGGGAACCTCAGTGGTGACCCTAGCAGTTGGGATTCGAACCCACAACCTTCTGATTGCCCTAACCACTAGGCTATCCAGTTGCCCAAACGTTGTCTAAAGAAGGACAACATGGTCATCAGTTCTTCACAGAACTGTTCAAGCTTTGACAAATTGGATGATGATCGTTGGTGGACTGTGATCTTCCAGTCATTCCACAAATTTTCAAAAGGGTTTAAGTCTGGGCTCCGATTAGGCCATGCAAGGACAATCAGCTTTTTCTCCTGTGTGGTCAGTTTTGCTGTATTTTGGGTCATTATTTTGTTGGAAGGTGAACCTTCTTCCCATTGACAACTTACTGGCAGAGAGCAGGTTTTTCTCAAGAATTTGACGGTATTTTGTCTCTCCATCTTTCCTTCTATCCTGACAAGTGCCCCAATCCCTGCTGCAGAGAAACTCCCACACCAGGATGTTGCCACCACCATGCTTTACTGTAAGACTGCATTCTTAAGATGGTGAGCTGCACTGGCTTTCTGCCAGATTTGGTGTTTGGTGTTGAAGCCAAATAGTTCAATTTTCATTCCAACCATAACACCTTTTTCCACTTGGTCTTATAATCTTTAAGGTGTGTTTTGTCAAAGTTAAGTTAAGACTTTTCGAGTCACATGTACAAAATGACCACTCTTTACTATATATTCCAGTTAAAATTTGGTTAAAATTTCCTATGGGCCTCTTGGTAGCCTCTGAACAGTATCCTCCTCACTCTTGCATATTATTTAGAGGGACGGCCTGAACGGGGTGGGGGATGGTGGATCTTAGTAGTACCAAACCGTTACCACTTCCTAATCATCGACTTTACTCTAGTTCAAGGGATAATTTTGGATGAGTTGTGCCTGTCCACTCCCAAATCCCTGAGATCTTCTGACAGTGCCTTGCCTCCCACAGCTGGTAGTTTGCTTACAGTTGTACTACCAAGCACTGGAAAGCTCCAAGAATAGCTATTTCGATCACAATTACAATTAGGAGGAAGAGATCCTTTATACGTTTCAGGGATTCTGTTTTTTATCATTACTATTTGTTGCTACCATTTCTTCCACTTGGAAATTATAAGAATTTTGTGAGTGTGTGTAACTACCTGTTCTCTTTGACTGCACTATATGTACACTGTGGAACCTCAGCTTCGCCATTTAGTCTTTCTGTATACTTGTATATGGTTGAGATGACTATAAAGTTCACTTTGACTTTGATTAAAAACAATCCTAGATTACTGGAAACTTCTTCCCACCTATTCAGCTCAATTGACCATCATCAGGGTTCCCTGCTCATGTCCTCCAGACCACTGCTTTTACCGGAGATATATCTTTTCTGTTCACCAGAGGAGGATAGGGTTTCCTCGCACTCTAGTGTCTTGCTCACTTGGGGCTCAAACACAGATTCTGCAAAGCTGCTTTGTGACAATGCCAGTTGTAAAAAACACTGTATAAATAAAGTTAACTTGACCTAGGTTCAAGCAAGGCAAGCACAGGTCTTTCTCCAGCTCTCGTCCTTTTCAGTAACAGCCTTTCAGCTGACATCCTACACTGCAACCCGAGCTACACACTTTAGGGCTGACTAAAGTAACATGACTAGCACTAACAACACACACCTTTCTGAAGCTGGTATTTCTCTCACACCAGAAAAGACTCACTTCACACAACAAACCCAGTGAGCAGTGAGTTAGACTGCGTTACGTACACAGGTGCAGTTAGGTTCCATGCTTTATTGAGTGAAGCACTGGAGCTGAACGAAACTCTGAGAACTTCATTTGGCAACATTTGGGAAAAAAAATGCAGTTGTGACTGTCACTGAAAAACTTCATCTTTCATAGGAATTCATAGAAATATACAGTGTTTACTGGGGTTCCTCAGGTTATGACACAGATCTGCTCCTTCGACAGTGATTAACCCGAACCCTAGTCTCAGTCACTTACTGGTCCTAGCACAGTTGTAAAATCATTAAAACACAGCTAAGCCACAGAAAATGATAAGGAAAACTCCCTCACTCATACGTCGCATTCTTCTACCGCATGCAACCAAACGAATTCACCCCAAGTAAGTACGAGGATAACGGTGTAAGTGGAATGGGAGTGAGTGTTGTAAACTCGAAACTTCGTATGCCGGGACTGTTGTTACTTGAGGACCCCCTGTATTTATCTCCATAGACGGAGAGGGAACAAGGACTAGGGAAGGGGGTCTCAAATGTAGAAGTTAACATTCGCAACAGACATTTAAAGACCGTTGTATAATCAGCTCTTTAATTAATGGCACCTTTGGTAATGGCAGAAAAAGGTTCTTTGTGGTCTTTGTGGTTAAGTATCCCAGTTTCACACTTTGAAAACTAATCTAAATGAGAAAATATGAACATAAAAATAACATCTAAGCCTAACTCGTTCTCAAATATTGGCACTCAAACATTTTTATGAGCAAAATGTTAATTTACTACTGAGTGTTCATTCTACTGTGCCATCCATGATTTCTTCTTTCACCGTTGTTCAAATATGAAGCCAAATTCGTCAACATGAACAATATTAGAGAACGGACAAGTGAAATTAAACAAACGTGTGTTGACACTTCTGAAATAAGAAAATGGTTCTGAAAACAGCTGAAGCCTGGAATGTCAATGTCTACTCTTAGAACATGCCTGGCTCTAGTATTTAGATGCTTCTAAATACATTTTTCATCCACAGAGAAAGGACAAAGACAGGGTGCGCTATGCGCATGTGAGTGGAGAAAAACTACCCACGAGAATTTAGCACAAAACTTGCAGGATGAGGTAACCTGTCACTCTCCCACATTTTACTGTCCTTCAGAGAGAAGCGTTAAGATACGGCATCGGATCGGCTAATGGAGCTGGCTAGCAGCTTGGCTAACTGACAGCACCAAAACACGCAATCACACTAATCATATCTTTAAAAATTTACATCACTACTCTAAAACAATTAATAATAACCCTCTCCCTCCCTTTCTCTCGTTTTCTCTATCCTGTCTCTTGTTACTGGCTTCTCCCCTCCAATTCCATTTCTAACAATGTAGCCTTCACAAAACATCACAAACCCCTTCCTCTTGCCCACACAGTAATTACAACTAAAAAAAGCTTCTAAATGTCTCTAAAAGCTGATGCCACATTAATTAACTCCGTGATTAGATCAGCTAGGACTTTCAAGCAGCCAAGGAGACAACTAGCGATTTTTAACAATTACTCCTTTCAGGCTGCACTGTTCTTTAATTGAGTTTGATTGTTACACCTTTTTTGCAAGGCACTCGAGATGGAAGCTACACTGATATTATATCCCACCTCTGAAGATTCATCACCTCCACATTGGTCTGTCGTTAATTTATTTTAATTGCATTATGTCATGTTCCAGGTTAACATGGATTTAACTCAATCTGTCTAAGCAAATCAAGTCCATCTATGAATGTCCAAATATTTTTAGTAACCTGTGAAGGTATGATGATACAGATGATGTCAAGTTGCACACAAAAGTCAATTTTAACAGTCAATCATCCAATCAAAGAAGTGGGAGGGGAGATTTTATGATTACCGTCTCTCTCAATGAAATTTCAACAACAAATGACACATTGATATTCGCAGTACATGATAAGGTCATGTGAGGAAGTTCAGTTTCCTGCCATACTTGTATTTAAAAATTAGGAAACTGCCTTTCACACACACATTCAGAACTAAACTATCAGATCAAGGTCTTGGAAACAACTGTTAAGTGCAGGTATCAGAAAGTTCTTCCTTGGGTATCACAGCCTAAATAGTAAAACTAACTTTAAACAAAGAGGGACAAATCATTAACTCATGAACCGTAAACAAAGATCGAGAGGGGTACAACTTCTCCACCATCCTTCTCTTCCATAACCAGCTTGAACAAGAGAGAGAACATAAACTCACCACTCTCTGTCTCTTTTTTGGGTGTTTTTTCTTCTTGTTTTCTGCTTGTGCCGATAACGGCCGGTTCTCCTGGTCCGAGTGCTGCTGCCGATTGTGGAGGCAACTTTTGGAGTCCACGTTGAGCCCATTAGGAACCCGGCCGGGTCGCTTCTTCTGCTGCCGTCCAGCCTGGGTCCTCTTCCGCTCATGAGGCTTCAGAGCCACGTCCTTCTGACAGAGACAGACAGAGAGCAATAGAGAAAGAATGAGGAATAGAGAGGAGGATTTCATTAATCTTTCATTCAGTTCATTTTCACATAAGTGTGGGTTTTCTCTGCCGCTAAACTGGACAGGGTTTAATCTTGCAAAAAAAAAAACAAAAACAAATCTTTGCCATTTATGTAGAAAAACACACTACTTAAAAACATTAGAGCCCAGAGGACTTATTAATTTCCCCAAATAAACAGATTACTTCTGGGACAGCACAACAGATTCAGAAAGAAAGAGATTTTCTGGTGAAAAGAAAAACAAATGCAGCAGCTTTGTTAGAACCACATATTTGCTTATTCACAGAGGAATTTCTAGTGCAGGATCGATACTGCAGAGTCTTGTAGGGAAGCTGTGTGTATATACCATATCTGCTTAGAACAGACCAATTGCATTATTCAGGGCACTTGGTGTCGCAGTGGTTAGACCGCTTGCCCTGCATGCAGAAACCTGTGGGTTCGAATCCCAAGTCTGCCAGTGACACCACTGAGGTACCGTTCCCACACACTGCTCCCCAGACTCGTGTTAATGCCCACTGCTTCACTTAGTGAATGGGTTAAATGGGTGACTGGGTTAAAAACAGAGGAAGAATTTTGGGTTGTTGTGTGTTCATGTATGACAGAATGGTCACTTTACACTTTACTTTCTGAATAAATCGTCACTACAAACAGTAAAATACTCATTAATGCATTCAGAAAGGCACAGGGAAAAGAAAGGCTCTGTCGTATAAGTTCTCCTGAATTGGTGTCTTAGGATAAGTATCTTTCTCAAAATTACTCACCCAGCCCTAGTAATTCATAATCTGCACAATGGTGATGGCCTTTATGTATCCATCTGACATACTGAAACAACCAGTTTACTTAAGAGCTTTACTTAATGTAGATTTTGGAGGACTTTGTAGAAAGTTAACCCTCGCAAAGCTGCGGGCCCTAAAGGGGGCCAGGCAAGGTCCTTAGAGACTGTGCACAACAGCTCTCTGAGGTTCGGAAGGACATATTTAAAATCTCACTGTCCCTGGCTATTGTACCAACCTACCTCAAGACCCACCACTTTACATTTAAAATTTATGGCATTTAGCAGATACTTTTATCCAAGACGACTTCCATTCCCTAACCACAGGGGGCAGTCTCCCTGGAGCAACTTGGGGTTAAGGGTCTCACTCAGGAACCCAGTGGTGGTATTCTGAACATAGGACTCGAACCCATGACCTCTTGGTCCAGAGAAGTATCCTACCCGCTAGGCCGCCGCCGCCACCACCCCATACCATTGTCCCAGTGCCAAAGACCCTGTCAGTGTCCAGCCTTAACGACTACTGCCCAGTTCCACTCACTCCAGTAATGATGAAGTACTTCGAGAGGCTTGTGATGAAGCAGTCCATTAATCTGGCCGAGGACCCTCACCAGAACGCTTATACACAGAAACGCTCCACAGATGACACCATCTCTGCTGTGATCCATCGGGCCCTCGCACACTTTGAAAAGAAGAACTGCCCTTCTTGGATTTCAGCTCAACCTTCAAAACAATTGTTCAACAAAATCTGGCGAATAAACTGGCAGTACTCGGACAGTCTCCATCTATCTGCAACTGGATCTTGGACTTCTTGACTAACAGGTCACAGACTGTTAGAATCAATAAAGCCACATCCTCGTCCATCTCCCCAGGGCCCACCACTGTCCTCAGCCCATTACTCTACTGCAAAGCTCACTATCAAAATAGTCTCACAGCGAGGTTCGCCCATCATCAATAGCCACGAGTCAGAATACAGGCTGGAGAGAAAGAGAATAACCTCCTCATCAACATCAGCAAAACCAAAAAGATGCTTGTGGATTTCCAGAAGACTGGCGCTGCCCAGGCTTCCCCCTCCTCCACTGATGAAGCCCCTGGTGCTTCATTTTAATCCCCTGGCCCTCCTGTGGGCCATTTTTGTCCACCTCACTCGCTTTTTTTTTTTTTTTTTTTTTACCATTTTAGCTGTGTTAATGCACGTGGAATGAAATTTCCCAGAGGTCTGAAGTTTTTTCAGATCTTTACATTTTTAACTTCAACTCATTAAATATATCAATAATATACTCCGTACATCCGGTTGTAACACTTGACTCCCTAGTGGCCACTTTTGGCCAATTGAAACCCATGAAAACTACATTCCTAAACTGTATGATTTAACAGTGTAAATAACAAGGAATTAAAAAATGTCGTTTTCATGGGTTTCAATTGGCCAAAAGTGGCCATGAAGAAGCTGAATGTATAGTAAAAACGAGGAGGGCCAGAGGGTTAAATACCTCGGGGTTCACCTCACCAAGACCTTACCTGGCATATTTACACCTCGAGCATCATCAGGAAGGCTCATCAACGCCTATACCTCCTGAGGAGCTTCAAAAAAGGCAGTGCTGAGCTCCAACATCCTCAGCTCTTTTTACAAGTGTGCGGCGGAGAGCATGCAGTGGTGGAGAAAGAGGTAGCGGGTGGTTAAGTCTGCACAAACGACCATCAGACGCAGCCAACCACGCATCTCAGACATTTACACCAAAAGCTGCAAGGACAGGGCAGTCTGCACCAGAAGGGATTCCACCCATCCTGCACATGAACTGTTCACCCCCCGTCCTCAGGCAGGAGACTCCGCATCATCGGGCGAGAACCACCACACTGAAAAACAGTTTCCTCTGAGGAATTGCTCTACAATGCCATAGTGAGGCCTTTATTACCATACTGCACTTTATTAATGCTGTATTTTACTGGTTTTACACTGTTCTTTATCTATTTATTTTTTTCTATTTATTGTTTTTAGATTATAGATATATAGTTTTGTAGTTTTATATAATTTATGTTACTCTAACTCTTGTGCTAAATGCCGAGGCCTGAAATGTGTCTTTCTTAAGGTTAGTTGCTACAAAACCATGAGGCTCCATTTTAGCATTTGGAAAACAAGATTCCTTAGCAAAGAAATATAACATGGCATAACTTGGTTGCCTATTTTTCGTGGTCCTGATTTCTTTGGTTGGGTATCCAGATGTAAGTCTACATAGTACACTTGTTAGGTAACTAATTAGTATATCAGAGAGCTACAAAATGACACCTCAAACCTACAGGAATTTGGGACAGTCTGTAACTGATGAAATGTGTTTGTTAAAGCTGGAGCCCTAAGCAGTGCAGACAGTTCTGGGAAATTACAGTCCACAACTCGATCCATATTTTTCCGAATGGAAATAGAACAGGAGTAATTCTCCTGCAAATTGAGACATAAGTTATATTAAAACATACTTGCTATGTGAAGTCAAGGCAGTTGTCATTACACAGTAAAGTCAATCTGATTAATGAATGTGTGATACACAGAATATGAGAAAATGAATTTGATTAGGTCTGTGTTCCCAAGAATTCAGGTTTTATAAAACATTGCCCACAGTCTCTTCTCATCTCTTTCGTCTCAGCCACTTATTCTTTCTCGTTCAAGGCCTTGTGTAATGCCACACTATTAGCACTCTAAAACACTTGCTGTTGAAGGCCCTGAGGGTCTGTTGCTATCTTTGCACCTCCAGAGAGCGTGAAAGCACCAGGTAGCTCTAGTTCATTTCCAGTCTAACAGTATTTCCATAGAAGAACACACAGCACATTACAGAGTTCCTTTTTTGTTGCTCCTTGAATTTTCCTGATGCCTGTGCTGCTCCTAATGAACAAGAATCGTCATGTTTCCACAAACAAGGCACCAAGGGGAAGCAAAACACTGAATAATCTCAGATCAAAAGAACTTCAAATAAATATTACAACAAAATGCTCTTGTTACTCGTTTATCCCGAGGGAGCCACTTAGATTCAGGGATTCTGGAGCAGTTCTTCCCCCCCATCTGGCTTTAAAGACCTCTCTGTTTCAGCCCCCATCACACACAGCCCCTCACAATCAACCACCACCCACTCACAAATGCACACAGGCGATGCGCCCTTTCAAGTGCAGATAAAGTTCTGCCCCCTGGACCACACCAGGCACACCATGGGGGCTGACACTGCCAAATAATTAATGTACACAGGCTTCTAAACAGACAGAGAGGGACTCAGGAATACAGATATTACACACATGAAGGCTGATGGAAAGAAAATCCAAGTCAAATGCAGGAAGTAGACGAGTTTATCGGGCGTGGACAGTGAAAGAAAGAGCAGCAGAACTGATCTGAACTGACACTGTATTGAAGACGAGATTCCAAAGTAATTATAATGGCTAAATGAAAATAAAGATACCTGGATAGGGAGTGTGGAGGGCTGTTTCATTATGAAACTGTGAAAAGATCGGAGAGGGCTGCCTTCACTTAAATCCACCTCACAGTTTACAAATACGTTTACAAAATAAATGTACAAATATGTTTACAAATGCATTTAAAAAATTGAGGCCAAATTAAAAAGTAATAAAAATAGATAGAAAAAAGTATATACCAGGTAAACAAGCATTACAATAAGAAACAAGTTCTGTACAGTGTGTAAAGATAAAACAACACAATATCTATGTGCCGTGTTCCCCCGCAAGGTCGCGGTTCAGAGTTCGCAGATTTTTTCTTAGAACCGAACGAATTGTTCATGGATACCGCAGACATCTTCCACATTATTTTTGCATTTTTCGTGTCAATAGATAATTTTTCATCCATTTTAGTGCTAAATTAATAAAAATATAATTTACTAATTTTGTAACATAAATATTCACGTAAATTCAGCTACATTTCCATATAAAATATCACTGTATAAATGTTTTAGTTCTGTCAAGAGACACAAAGTAACCGTATACTGGCTGCTGCCCTGTGACGCGGCCTGAGGACAGATGCTCCTCCTGAGTCTCTCTATTTTAGCGATAACACTCCTGAAGTGTGTGCCTGATTTTAGCAGGTCAGACAAACTGCTAATGGGGTGAGACAACAGATGTGATGTGGTCGGAGAAGGATAGCTGGTGATCAATCATGACACCCTGGTTTCTCACCTTTAATGTGGTGAGAAGTGAAGAGGCGATTTTTTATACTGAATATTTCCTCATACTGTTAGTTGCTTTGGATAAACGCATCTCCCAAATGAATGTAATGTAATGTAGTAGGATGGCTTCAAGAGTTCAAGAATTTTATTTATCCCAAGGGAAATTCTTGTGTCATTAGCACACTCAGTGCAATAGAAAAATAAAGGATAATACAACAAAAGAGAATTAAAAAAATTAGACTATATAGTGCAACACAATTACAGAACATTATTGTGACACAATAACTAACACTGATGTCGCCGTGTGTAAGATTTAGTGTGCTGTACCAGCAAATCAGTGGTGTCTTAGAAAGTGTTAAAGCAGTAAGAATAAAAATAAATGCAATAATATAGCAGCAGATGGTGAGGAGATTCTGTATCATTCAGTCAATTCACAGATGAAACAGTTGAGTTATATTGCACAAATCAGGATGGCTTAAATCCTTAAACAGATCACTTACAAAACTTGCTATAGAGTTATTGCCACAGTTAGAGAGGATTTCCTGCAGCGCTCAGTTTTGATACCTCACTCTCCAGGGGTTAAAGACAGACGTGATACACTTTTGACCCGAGAAGGAAAGAGCAATATAAAAATACACTACACTACACAATCTAGAAATATAAATATGGATATGTATATAAAAATATATATGTATATGTAAACTTAGATAAGTATATGTATGAATGTACACATTGTGTATCTGTATATTTATATTCATACAGTGTGGATATATGAATATATGTAGACACGCAATGGAGTGACAAGCATTGACCAAAACAGTAATAATGCATCAAAAGAGGTGCACATTATAACGTGCACATTTAGAAATTGCAGTGTTTTAAAGAGAGCAATGTTTTAATGGTAGAGATCAGGTTTCGAAGGTCTGTGGTGCAGTTCGTTTTGTCGTTGCAGAATGTTAACTTCAGTGGTGTGAATGAGAACTAGGACAGGAGCGACTGGTGCTTTTTAGGTCAGCAGGGTCACTGGCCTTTTCCTCTCAGGAGCGTTGAGTCCGCAGACTTCGAACGGTCTCGGTCATAGATGATCCTTTATATGATTTCACCTAATACTCAAGACAAGTAGGTGTCATTTCAATCGTATACACAGTATACAGTATACAGCAAAGCAAAACAACGAGCAGAACGAGACTTTCATGCTTCCCAAATAAGTGCATTGAAGGATCTGGAGAAGTTTCTCTGGATGCCAGAACACTAGCTGTTCTTGAAAACAACAACAAAAAAATACATGATCCCAACAGGAGACGGACAGGGAGAATGGCTGATCCGGCACTGCGGCTGCTCCTCCTGTGCTTCTGTCTTCGTCCTCAGTTGCTCGGCCTCACTGAGACAGGCCTTTATGGCTTGCAGCAGTAAACTGAATGAGAGGGGCTGAGCACTGCCTCCAGTCCTGATGGCCAAAACACCGCTCATTTCAGTTCCTCTTCATTTCTCTTCACCGTGAGTCTAATTGCCGCTGCCCTATCCTCCACCTCACGGTTGGAACTTGGGCTAACAGCGTCTAAACAAAAGCTGTGTCATATTCTCCTGCTCGTCTCTTCTCTCAGAGCGTAGTGTTAACAAAACACCAACACAACACACCACCCACTTAACCATCCAGTGTTACGCCATCCCGACACGACCCTCTCTTTTTAAATGAGTTTCCTTTTGTTTAAGCGGTCAGGAATGTGTTTGACTGAATACCCGTGCAGGTAACAGCACTGTGGAAAATGCAGCGAGATGTTTCACATGTGTGTGCAGCTGAAAGGGCCCGTGGGCTTTGTTAAGTGAATGTTAACAGCATGTCAATTAGGCGAACCAGAGAAGAAACGATGAAAAAGAGGCAGGAGGGGGAGTGAGACTGACAGCTGCTATTTCATCGTTCATCGCGGATGTTTCCTCCACTTCCCTCCGTCCAGATGTCTCTCCTCACATTTCCACGCGTCCCCCACGGCCTGCCACCCCTCTTTTTTGGGGCTCTATGGGTCGTGCAGCTTGTGGAGGCAGTTGCCTAGCAACAGGGCAGAGATGATTAAAATGGTGCTGATGGAGAGGAGCCGGCAGGCAGAGGCAGCCGGAGAGAGAGAGAGAGAGAGAGAGAGAGAGAGAGATAAAGTGAATAAGGGAGAACAAAAAAAGCTTCACCTCAGCCCCACCATGATGCGTGACCTCAGCTCGCTCCAGTCAAACTCTTACACCGCTTTCATGACACACGCAGCTCACGTGACGTTTCCTGCTCAAATGTGTCTGTTTTCCTGTTAGCAAAGGAAACCTTGAAATGTTAAAAAAATATCACATGAAATGGCGTTGTTGCTACTGCCATATTTCTTTAAACACAATAAAGTGTGTGTATGACTTATCGTGTATGACAGTGCAGTATTAGCGGCTACTTTCTGATCGAATGCACACTAACTGCAATCAACTCTGATCTTATATGTGGACAACAGTAGTACAACGGGAGTTCCATCCAGGATTTTATTCACTATTCCCAAATGACTTGTTCAGTAAAGTGGCCCCTTATGAGGAAAAGTATAAAAACACTGCTTTAATAAACACTCTCCTCTCACAGTGAGACCAGTTGGATGGTAAAACACTACTAGAAGTTCCCTAAAAGTAATTATTGCCGTTTTGTTTAAGTGTGAACAAGATATTTTTTTTATTTTAATTATTCAAGTTCTGTAAACGCTGCATCATTTCTCTTATTCTGATGTTTTGTCATTTCCTTTAAAATGATGCTTTAAAGAACATTTGAGAATGAGGAGAAATATTGTCAGCAGTTCTTAAAAACTACGACAAAGCTGTTCTGTTCAATACTTGCAGCTATAAAAGATAAAACATTTTTGCAGTGATCTCTTGTTTTTTCCTGGAGCTGTATATAAATATATAAAAAAAAGTTGATTCATGGAATGAGATTATATCACAAGCATCATGTTCTATCATACATCAGACCGATTCTATCAGTGATCTTTTAAAACCGCTGCTGACGTCTTCATATTACATTGTTGAGGATACAAGGTTTTGCTCTTACAGCAATGAGATACAAAATTAACTCCTGTGATATACCACCAGCAGCATGTACGAAGAAACACTCTAGCAAATACTTACTTCTTTGTAATGTGTAATAGAATCTTTTTATCTTATAAACATAAAACTTGCCATCACAACTATAAACCGTTAATCAAAACTGAACTGTACTCACTACCTCTTTGTATCTAACCTGCTGTTTGTTGTTCATGTCTATATACATCAGCAGCAACTAGCACACTGCACTTTACTTTAACACAGTCTAATCTGTCCATCTGCACACTTCAGATCTTATTTATACATGAAATGTTTGTTTACACTGTTTGTCACACGTAAAAATTAAAGATTTTGGTAAGAAAAAACACTGTAAAACTGGTGACACAAATCTTGATGTGTTTCTTGAATGTTCAGAACAATTTTGATTCCAAAAATACTCATTTACTTTTACAGCGTTTATTAGGTGCTTTTAAAGCGACTTCCATTCCCTAACTGCAGGGGGCAGTCTCCCTGGAGCAACCTGGGGTTAAGGGTCTTGCTCAGGAACCCAGTGGTGGTGTGCTGAAGGTAGGATTTGAAACTCATGACCTCTTAGTCCAGATGCAAGTATCCTACACACTAGGCCTCCACCACTCACTTTGGGAAATCCATAACACAACAAGGAAAAGTAGCTTTTGATGGACCAGGAGAATAATGAACTACTGACTGATAACAGTTCTGACAACACTTCTCTGGAAGAGGCATGGATGATGTTGCAAATCCCACATTATCGCTCCTCTACAGCTCAAATCTGCTCAAGCGCAAACTAATCAGCAGCTGGTGTGTTTGGAAAGGCGTCATCCTCACATCTGCAGCCTCTTGTCGAGTCAATCATGGTTAATAGCCACAGACAGTGACAAACACAGACATGCGAGAGAACACACAACAGGCCTGCAGATCCAGTCAATCAGTCCCGCGACACATTTAAACACACACAGCTCCTTACTGCTCCACACGCAACTGAGAACCTACACCTCATCACAAGCCCTCTCACAAACACACACCACACAGTCAACCACTTACACAGTCAACCTTCCACAGCACGAACAAAACCAACACAAACTCCCACAGCAAGAACAAACCAACAAAACCTTGCACAGCAACAACAAACCAACAGAACCTTCCACAGCAACAACAAAACCAACAGAACCTCCTACAGCAACAACAAAACCAACAGAACCTTCCACAGCAACAACAAAACCAACAGAACCTCCTACCGCAACAACAAAACCAACAGAACCTTCCACAGCAACAACAAAACCAACAGAACCTCCTACAGCAACAACAAAACCAACAGAACCTTCCACAGCAACAACAAAACCAACAGAACCTCCTACAGCAACAAAAAACCCACAGAACCTTCCACAGCAACAAAAAACCAACACAACGTTCCACAGCAACAACAAACCAACAGAACCTTTCCCCAGATACGCAAAGAGCACCAGCTAATTAAACATTTGAGTGTTTATCTCTCTCTCTCTCTCTCTCTCTCTCTCTCTCTCTCTCTCTCTCTCTCTCTCTCTCTCTCTCTCTCTCTCTC
>JBBPCX010046011.1:0-15079 GCA_037974365.1 Hydrocynus forskahlii | reverse complement strand
TCCGTTCCAGTTCATCCCAAAGGTGCTGGATGGGGTTGAGGTCAGGGCTCTGTGCAGCCAGTCAAGTTCTTCCACACCGAACTCCTCCAGCCACGTCTTTATAGAACTCACTTTGTGCACTGGGACACAGTCATGCTGGAATAGAAATGGTTCTTCCTCAAACTGGGTCCACAAAGTTGGAAGCATGGCGCTGTCCAAAATGTCTTGGTCTGCAGGAGTATTAAGATTGACCTTCGCTGGAAGTAAAGAGGTCTATCACAAACCCTGAGAAACAGGTGTGTCCCAAAACTTTTGTCCATATACTGTATTTTAAGTGAATTAGATCCATCGCCTTTTCACTGTAAGCGTAATGTTTGGCCTCTCACAAGACCAAAGGACTTTTTAACAGAAAGGAAAGCTTTCCTCCCTGCTCGCTCCGAGTCTGATGATGGCGGGCCTGAGGCTAATTTCCTTTGGACCAGCTGCAGATGCAGGGAGCAACTGAGGACTTACTTGGCTGTGTAGAACAGAAACCGGTCTGCTGCTGATTAGCTATGGGCAAGGCCCAGCCAGCCAAGGACAACAGAAAAAGCTTAGACCTTCAGCATTTTTATCCTCTCTAGCAAAAACAGGTGAGGTTCATACTGGTTCTGCTGATCATATACATCCAACAAGGGATCAGGGCTGTTCGCTTCATTTTCAAGAAAAATTCGACTTGAGAACTGGTTGGTTCGACAGATGATTAAATATGGAAAGAGTGACCAGCCCTGAAACACTGTTCAAAGGTCTTTATAATAACATTGCCAATGACAAGTGAGGTGGCCCCACAGCACCTAGTGCCAAATTCTTTCTCTGTATTTAACCCATTCACCCAGTGAAGCAGTGGGCAGCCACCTATGGAGGGCACCCAGGGGTGTGTGGGGATGGTATCTTGCTTAAGGGCACCTCAGTGGTGCCACTAGCCGTCCTGGGACTGATTGCAGGGGCAACTCCCTAATCACCACACTGCCAGCTTTTACTCCTGACAAAAGATTAAAAAACATTCAATCAGACAGGTAGCACTGTCTTTTTCTGAATGTACTGAAATGCTGTGTTTTGGTCTCTTTTGCAAAAATCACTTTCACGGGTCCAGCTATTACAGTAAGGTAAGGATTTTGGTGTAGCACACTACTGTTGGACTCGCTCTCACTGGATGGGTAGGATGGCTTCCCTCTCCCTCATCACTCAGTGAGATGTTAGCCAGCATGGATGTCTGTTATCTGAAGTAACAGAATCGGCAGTTGGTGTTTTCCTCCAAGTGTGTTGAGCTTTCCAGTGATACTGTGTCACCAGCAGTTTGAAAAGATGCTGTGGCACTTCACTTGAACTGGAGGTTGCATGTGCTCTCCTTCACCCTTCCAGACTGTCTCTCCAGGCACCTGGTGGTCTGGTGGATAGGGAGTTGGCCCTGTGATAAGAAGGCTGTGGGTTCAAATCCCAGGACTGCTGGTGGCACCAGTGAGTAAGGTACCGTCCCCACACACTGCTCCCCGGGCGCTGTGTTCCTGGCTGCACGCTGCTTCACTTGGTGAATGGGTGAAATGGGTTAAATGCAGTGAAAGAATTTCACACTGTGATGTGTTCACATATAACAAATGGTCACTTTACACTTAGAACGGAGGATTTCAACAACTCAGAGTGTCTTCATTATTTAATCTGTTTTGGTTGCAACAATCTGTTCAAGACTAATAGATAGCAACAGATGACTGAAGTCTATCCTTTCGGTCCTACAAGGTCTGGTTTAAAACATGTAGTATCTGTGACACAGAAGCCTCCTGCCCATCAAATTCTGGGCTCTTGTAGCTTTCCAAAACGTTTTCAACACAAATAAGCATGTTTTCTTTGTTACTGCAAATTTATAACGATCACACCTTTTATCCCTTTACTGTGATCATCATTACTCAAAACCTTTAACACACACTTTTAGTAATAGCTTGAACAAGAAAAAAAGTAGCACAGAGTAATATTTATTAAATATAGCAATAATTGTATTAAAGCATGAGCAAATAGCTGTTTTATGCTATGAAAACAATAATAATAATAATAATAATAATAATGATGATAATGATGATGATGATGATGATAATATTAATACATTTCTTCTTTTTGTTCAGGATTTACATCGAGATAAAACGGCTCTAGAATTCAGTATTTAAATTGTGTTTGTACACAAGCCATAATAATCCTACTCTTTCTCATATTCACACACACACATCGATGGAGTGGGAGGTTAACGCGCCTGCGCACTCACACTTCGCCTGCAGATTGTGATGAAAATGCTGGCTAAATGAATCTCTATAATCTGAAACCAATGCAGAGATTACAGAAGCCCTAATCCAGGAGGAAAATACAGCGCCAAGTATGGGAGCTCTGTCTGCCCTCCACCATATGCATATAAGGCACTGGGAAACATCATGTTGTAGAGAACTGTAAAGGCTTTAAACATTCTGTGATATTTCTGATTAAAGATGATGTTTCTGACTCTCAGGTTTAAACTCCATGCAGCTCAAACATTCACTATAATTCAAGAAAAAGTAATAGAAGTTACAACAGTAACACACTTGCCTCAGTCCATGTTAGGTTATGTGATCTCTAATAAACTCGTGGTTTTTGGCACTGCATGTCAATTTCATCAATTTTTTCACTTCAGGTTTTGTTCACTTGGGGACGTAATAATGTAAATTAGATTTATCAGTAAACCTTCGGTGTAATATACATATGGAAAAATATTTTTTATTATATACAATGATGTCTATGGTGTTATTTTATTGTGCTTGGATCATACTTCTGCACTGAAGAGCTCCCGCTCCCTCCCTCCATCTAGGATGAACAACTGTATTGTTTTTAGAAACTGTGGGTTTGGCTGGGAAGAAGCTTAGCATACATCATGTGGCTGAGTGCTGCTTCAGGCAACTGTCCTGTCTCGGGGGGGTCGGGGGGAGTGAGAGAGATGGAGAGAGACAGAGAGAGATGGAGAGAGAGGGGTGGAGAGAGGGGGGGAGTGAGAGAGATGGAGAGAGACAGAGAGAGATGGAGAGAGAGGGGGGGAGGGGGAGAGAGAGAGGTAGACAGACAAACAGAGAGAGAGAGGTAGAGAGAGACAGAAAGAGAGAGAGAGAGGCAAAGAGAGAGAGAGGCGGAGAGAGACAGAAAGAGAGAGAGAGAGGCAGAGAGAGATAGAAAGGGGGGGTGGAGAGAAAGAGGCAGAGAGACAGAAAGAGAGAGAGAGGCAGAGAGAGACAAAAAGAGAGACAGAGAGGCAGAGAGAGACAGAGAGAGAGAGAGGTAGAGAGAGACAGAAAGAGAGAGAGGCAGAGAAAGATAGAAAGGGGGGGTGGAGAGAAAGAGGCAGAGAGACAGAAAGAGAGAGAGAGGCAGAGAGAGACAGAAAGAGAGGGTGGAGAGAAAGAGGCAGAGAGACAGAAAGAGAGAGAGAGAGGCAGAGAGAGATAGAAAGGGGGATGGAGAGAAAGAGGCAGAGAGACAGAAAGAGAGAGAGAGGCAGAGAGAGACAGAAAGAGAGAGGGGACAGAAAGAAGCAGAGAGACAGAAAGAGAGAGAGAGAGGCAGAGAGAGACAGAAAGTGGGGTGGCAGAGAGAGACCCTTTCCAATTACAGTCTCTTAGAATTTATGGCAACTTGCTACCACCCAACTTTCTAATTTATTGCAGTTACATTATTTTTTGCCTCTTGCTCGACAAACAAATTCCTTGATTGCCTGATAAGATCAATTCTGTAGCTATGAGATGACATATTATATCACAATTCATTATATTTCTTATCCAGGCCCAGCCAGAAACTGTCCTCGGCGATTCTGTTCTCCCAGTTTTACAGAACTCGGTTCAGCACGGCTGAGATGGTAAATGTGTCAGACAAACAATGTACGATCAAAAGAAATCACTGACAGATGTAAAGCTTTAGGCTTCAAAAACAGCTCTGAGCGCTCCATTCTATTCCTTTTTGGAAAGTGAATGAAACAATAGTACCTCGGTTTAAACTCTGCCAGGAAAAAAAGCAATATTAGTCATTCACATGGTCGCCTCTGGCACTGCGGTCTGGAGAGCCTGCCCACCATCTGCTTCTGTAAACAGAGTTGCCTGGTTCCACCGCCCCCAATCGTTCCACAAACACACACACACACACACTCGTACCAACAGAAAGGCCAGCACTGCATTATACAGCAAGGCCCTGAGGACCAGATCGGTCTGCTGCATGCTTATCACTGATGTGATAACGAAGAGCAGGCGTTCATTACATATTTCTGTCTGATTCAAAACCTTGAACACAACAGCAGAAGGATACATTCTTAAAATTAGCTTTATTGACATCAGATTCAAACATACTGATTCAATCTCCTATACACTTTCCTCGTTAAGAAAAGATGCTAAAGTATTGTTTTCAAATAGTAAAAAAGTTGGAATTATACCAACCCCAGGTCCCCCCCCCCCCAGAGCGGGACCAGCACACAGACATAATACGGCCGTGAAATCAACAATTAATGACCAAACAATACACAGACACTGAACGCGGCAATACATGATCAAGTGATGCATATGTTTAAAATGACTATTTAAAGAAAGGAGACCTCAATCCACACAAAGAAACAGTAATTGTGAGAACGTGGGACTCAGTGTGTTTGGTCAGTGTCGTGTTGAGAAGTCTTTGGTTGTGCTGCAGGGTTTTCTCGTCCGAGTCCTGGCTCGTTTAACTTATGAAATGTTCCACGTTTTGTGGCTGAACATGTATGATGTTCTCTGACGTCTTGGTGAGGGGATTCCACTGTCAGTCGTACAGATTTGATTCGCAGGCAGGATCTGAAATCAGAGGATTTCACAGGCGGTCTACGTTGTTTAGAAATGGATAACTACCGTACTGTCACCTGCTGTTTGATTAGTTACCACACACACATTCATTTCCCTATACAGGCTACAACAGTCTCGACATACGATGTTTTGAGTTTACGGAGCTCACTTCCATGATAGTTTTGCTCGTGGCTGAAGAATATGCAGAATACGCTGTAATGCAGCATATGAGTGAGGGAGTTGGCGTCGCACAGTAGTGATACCTACGCCAAGTGTTTTTACGCTCATTTTTTTCTGTTACTACAGTCCAGTGTACCACTATATTTTTGTCCTTTTCCTTTTTTCTGTGGCCTAGTTGTGTTTTTATGTTTTGGCTTATGATTTTACAACTGTCTTAGGATACATAAGTGACTTGGGCTAGCATGTTACATCACTGGTTACATCACTGTCGTAGGAACAGATCTGTGTCGTAACTTGAGGACCCCCTGTATGTAAAAAAAAGAGGAAAACCCACTGACAAATGTTTCGGCAACTGTCCACAGGCTGCCATTATAAACGCCTTTTGGGTTGTGGTTTCTGGTTCTTTTACAAAGCACAGGGAAACCTGCCAAAAGTAATGTTTATGATAATGGACAGCACTAAAAAACACTGAAATGTCCCTTTAATATTGGCCATAAACAGGAAGACATGGCCTCACTCACCAGCACTAGTCAGAGACCCACAGTGACCGAGGGGAAAACCTGCATCACCAATGTATAACTCCACTGAGCCACAAATATAACAATCACTAGACACATTCAATAAAAGACAGCACATTCTGAATATATGGAAGAAAACAAAAGTTCCTCGCGACTACAGAAAGGATCCGAACCACTGCGGTTTGCTACAGTTTTAACACGAGGTCGCTGTCCCCCTGAACCAAACGAGAAATCAAACCCAAGGTCAATAAATACACATATAAATAAATCGTGTGCAAACAACGAAAGATAAGGGAGTGAGAAAGAAAAAGAGAAAAAGACGTGATGATTCCGTTTATGGATGAGCCAGCAGTTTCAGTGCGCGCTGGTTCAGGATAAAGGGTCATCAATCACTCATGCTGTAAGGTGCTGCACTAGGTCTATTTATGGCTCTCATCTGTTCTCCATGGGTCCAGCCATTGGGAAACTTGTGAGTGGGTCTGAACGGGGGTCTGCCAGAGCTTTGGCCCCTCTGAGGATTCAGCTTCATTGTCTTTATGCGAGCATGGGTGTGTTATTTGAACATGCTGGATTTACTCACCAGCGAACACGCACTGGCGTGTGTCTTATTCTGTTACAACTTGAAATCTCCACGCCACACTGATGATCACATTCATGCGCACACAAGAGAGAGAGAGACAGCATCGACACTCCAAATCCACACCCTCCAGGGTCTGAGTGTGTGTCAGGGTGGGTGGGTGATCCAGGGAAAAACTAGTGGCAGATGCAGAAGTAGTTCATACGCTGCACGTCCCTCTCCAGCAGACTCTCGGCAGCGGGCCGCAGCGCGTCAGTCCCAGCCGTTATCCTTAATCATGTGGGCCAGCTCAATGATGAACTTGCCCTCCTTGTACTTCTGACTGCTCTCGAAGGCATGCTCCTAATGAGAGAGAGAGAGAGAGAGAGAGAGAGAGCGAGTGAGAGAGAGAGAGAAACAGAGAAAGCAAGAAAGAGAAGGAGAGAGAGAGAGAGATAGAGAGAGAGAGAGAAAGAGAGAGAGAGACATACGGAAAGAGAGAGAGATTGAGAAAGAAACAGAGAAAGCGAGAGAGAGAGAGAGAGAGAGACAGATAGGGAAAAAGAGAGAGACAGAGACATATAGGGAAAGAGAGTGAGAGAGAGAGAAAGAAACAGAAAGTGAGAAAGAGAAGGAGATATATATATATATATATATATATATATAGAGAGAGAGAGAGACAGATAGGGAAAGAGAGAGAAAGAGAGACATATATACGCAAAGAGAGAGAGAGAAAGAAACAGAGAGCCAGCAAGAATGAGAAAGACAGAGACACAGGGAAAAAGAGAAAGAGAGATAGAGAGACACATAGGGAGAGAGAGAGAGAGAGAGAGAGAGAGAGAGAGAGAGAGAGAGAGATGGGTCATAAAAAGTCATAACAACATGTGGAAGTATTATGTCATGACCCAACTTTGCTGATCCAAAAATAACGGACAGCTGTTATCCAGCTTTATCTCGTACTTGTCAATCAAACAAATCACCTTTAAACTGCATTACAGTGGTATGGGTCATAGTTTCATGGTGCAAAGGAAACTGAAATCACATTACGTTACACACAATATCAGTCACACCTACTTGGAAAGGGGTAGACTAAGTTTTAGCCTTTTATTCCTTTTAAAATAAAAGTGTAGACCCTATGAAACTGGGAAATAATGTATAACCAGAGGTGTAACAAGGCCTTCAGCATGGTGACTTCTAACAGTGCAGAATGAGAATTCTGTTCAATGACTAATCAACAGCTTGCTCCGGCACGTTCCTGCCATGCGCTCCTCCTCCCTCCTCCCAGCTCTAGTCTCTTTAGTGGATTATGCAAAACCATTGATACAGTCATCATTTTTCTTCAAATAAATTTTGTTCAGATATTTGGAGCATTTTGAACAGCAACCATCGCATCATGAACTGAACACTGGTGTTTAACCTTCTATCTCCAAGAGGATAACTTTACAGAAGTTATAGAAAAGTATAACAGAAGTATAACATATATTTTGTTGTACTGAGAATTAGTACTGGTGAAATCATCATGAGATCCTTTCACACAACAGCTGTAAAAACAACATACATGCAAGGTTTTGTTCCCACACCAACAACAAAAATGAAAATTTTGTAATTAAAAATAGTCTTAAAATAGCTGTTTTTGCCTTAAAGTCAGCTTCACACACTCTGTACTGTCTCAAGCAGCTTCACATGGTGACTCTCTTCCAGCAGTCACGACACTGGCTACTGAAAATGACATGAACTTCCATGGTGCTGCATAATTTATTGATAATACTAGAGCTGGAAGGAGAGAGGAATTCTTTCACGAGTTACGTTTTTGGTCTATGACAGTATAATCACTACAGAAACTGATCAGTGTAAACTGACTGTTTAGTGTGCATGATGATAAACAGTGGTTCCAGTTCTTTTTTAACTATTAGCTTCAGTGCAGAACTGAAGAAAAAAACATATATTCAACAACATTTGGTAAAATGGGAGTTTTTGACCAAGCAATTAACTTGCAATTTTGGAAACAGCCAGTGATGCCCTCAGCCCTGATTGTTTTCCTGCTGCTACCAAACAACTGAGGACACTCCAAAGTTTACCTGTGTGTGCGTGTATATACAGTAACCCCCCGCTTCTCGCGTTCCAAGAGCACCTGCATATATTGAAAAACCGCGTCGTTGTGTTTTAGTAAAAAAAAAAAGTCTTAAAATGCCTATTTTTTTTAGAGTAAACCCTAAATATGCCCCCAAATAATACATTACCCTTAATGAAAATGTACAGGTAAACCCGTATTCGCACTGTACAGTTTACACTGAACTCCTGCAGTGCTAGAATGTAAATACTGATATTATAATTTAGCACTAAAATACATGAAGAATTATATATTGCCACGGAAAAAAGCAAAAAAATGTGGAGGATATTTGCGTTACTATGAATTTGCTGGGGTTTTCGCCAGCAATTATTAGCTCAGTTCTGCGAAAAAATGATTGAACCTGAAACACTTTAATTTCATTTTAAACTCAGCTTAATACATTACTCTTAAAATATAAAGGTAAACTCGAATACGTGCTGGACAGTGTACACTGAACTGCCGTCTCCCAAAATTAATTCAGGCAAGCATGTTTTCTTTGGTATGCGCTGCCATTTCTTTGGTATATGCAGGGTAAATACAGTAATAATTTAATTAAATTTTTAGTAATAAAAATACAGTAAAGTGTATGGGCAATCACCAATAATTTTTACAGTTCAATAATTTACTCTTCGCTGAGTGACGCGTCTTATTCAGTCCGCCTCTGCTCTGAGGACAGCGGTGTTTAATCCTCTGAGGTCGGCAATCCCTCCTGAGGGATATTTCGACTGTTCCAAAACCATCATTTAAAGCTCTGCAAGTTTTTGTCCTAGAAACATTTAAGTAACACCACTAGAAACCTTGAATCTTTTCAAATATGTGTTTTAATTAAGGGATATCGATGGCGCTTTGTAAATAGAATAAAAAGAACTCTTGAGATTTTCGGTGCCACAGGCAGCAAGCAGCCTGTTAATGACAGGAAAGACGAGCTTTCGTTGTGTTCTCTGGACAGTACAAAAACATTAATACAGTTATATTTTATATGAAAATGTAACTGAATTTACATTAATATTTATGTTACAAAATTAGTAAATTATATTTTTCTTAATAATTTAGCACTAAAATGTGTGAGGAATATTGCCACGAAAAATGCAAAAGAAACGTGGAGGATATCTGTGGTTTCCACAAATTTGCTGGAGTTTTCGCCAACAATTAATAGTTCAGTTCTAAGAAAAAATGACTGAATCCGAAATACTTTAATTTCACTTTAAAGTATTAAAGTCAGCTTAATACATTACCCTTACACTGAACTGCCGTCTCCCACAATTAATTAATGCAAGCATGTTTTCTTTGGTATGTGCTGCCGCTTTCTTTGGTGTAAGCAGGTAAATAGAGTAATAATTTAATGTGATTTTTAGTAATAAAAATACAGTAAAATGTAGGGGTAATCAATATTTTTTACATCAATAATTTACTGTTCATCCGCGCGTCTTATTCAGGGGCTTCAGGAGGAGTACTGTATTGGAGAGACCTGCCGGTTAAAGCAGACACTGGACGGAGACTGAGCTCAACAGCCTCTTTTAATTTAATTTACAGTAATAAAAATAAATGGCACTAAGAAGAACAAAACAAAAAACAAGGGTAACACTCAAGACGCTCCAGGGGGGAAATCTCCGCTGCGGTCTCGCCCCGCTCAGCTCTGTGTGTGTGCAGGCTGTCCGCGAGCTTAACTGCTATGAGCTAAGGTCACACAGAGACAGTTCATGTCGTACATAGCGTGGTACGCATGCTGATTGTGTTTTTCCCCATTAGTGCCATCTGGGGGATATATTAATAGCCTCTCTGAGCTCTGATTCTCTGTCATTGTCGCTATGTGAAAGGTGATGACCCGCTGCAGTCTCCCACCGCAGAACAACATCGTGACATTCGGAGATGGTCAGAACTTCACCAAGGCAGCAATTTGACACCGAGAGCCATTCGTGTGGCTCTATAGATAATCTGTGACATGCTCGTAAAGTTGTGCACTGGTTCACATTCAGTGAGGGATGACACACTGAACCTCCTGTCACCCAGTAACAGCCTGCTCTCCACAAACAGCAGCGCTCCTGTTGACTGATTTGTTTACTGTATTGTCCAAAAGGAAAACATGAATTTCACCAAGACTGGAAAAAACACAGAGAGAGAGGGAGAGAGAGAGGGAGAGAGAGAGGGAGAGAGAGAGAGAGAGCGAGAGATAACAGCAGATATAGTATAACAGCAGATATAGTGATCATCTCAAAACAGAAGATATAGTGATCATCTTAAAATAGAAGATACAGTGATCACCTTAGAATAGAAGATATAGTGATCATCCTAAAGTAGAGGATATAGTGATCATCTCAAAACAGAAGATATAGTGATCACCTTAGAAGTCACACATGTAGTGTTGTGTTCATCTTCTAAGGTGATCACTATATCTTCTATTTTGAGATGATCAATGAATATCAGAACTGGAAACAGTGATCTGCCATTAGAAGCCATCTCACAATAGACAGAAAACTGGATCTCAAGCTCACTTGAAAACTGGTTATTCCATGTTGCCCGCTTTTCTCCAGCCAGAAACAGTTTCCAACTCTCCTTCTTCACAGTTTAATGTGTTTTTCTTCCAGGCCATTCTACACAAAGGGCTTTTTTGGTAGCCCCACGCCACATGTTTATTAAAAATAGAAGGTGCAAAAGAATGTTCTTGTATTGCAGGCACACTGCCAGAAAACATTTATTTTATAATCTGATGCTGCACAGGCTGCTGCAGAATCTGGCTTTAGGTTTTCAGCAGCAGCATTTCCTGCAGCGGAGTTATGTCATCGGCATGCTTCACTGTTAAGTAATAAATAAAATGGTAAATCGCAAAACCAGAAACATATAGTGATCATCTTAGAATAGAAATAGTGATCATCTTAGAATAGAAGATACAGTGATCATCTTAAAGTAGAGGATATAGTGATCACCTTAGAAGTCACACATGAAGTGTTGTGTTCATCTTCTAAGGTGATCACTATATCTTTTATTCTCAGATGATCACTACATCTTCTATTTTGAGATGATCCATTAATATCAGAAATGATCATTTTAACAGCATCTAAACATCTTTAAACACGTCTTCCCCACTGGCTGTAAAGAAACATGTGAAAGAGAAACTGCACAATCCGCAATAAGCCAGGAGATCTTCAGTGTCTTTACTTTGTGGTTTACTGCTATTTTGAGGTAGATGGTTTATCAAACATGGAGACCGCTTTGTTAGCTCCCCATCTAACCACAGCTGCCCAAAACTGCCCCCACGGCCACCAGCCATGACAGTTACCAGTGTATTTTGAAAGTGAAAGTGACCATTCTGTCAAACATGAACACCACAGCACACAGTGTGAACAGCACAAAGTTCTTCCTCTGCCTTTAACACAATTAACACATTCAACCCAATTAACACATTCAACACATTTAACCCAATGAACTTAAACCCATTCACCACGTGAAGTAGAGGGCGACCAGGAACACAGCGCCTGGGGAGCAGTGTGTGGGGACGGTACCACACTCAAGGGTACCTCAGTGGTGCCACTAGCAGTCTTGGGATTCAAACCTATGGCTTTCTGATTTTTTTTTTCCTTGAATACTTTTATTCTTTTTGTATATTTGCTATAATTATCTGACAGGATTACGTTTTCGTGTTTCGTGTTTATGGTTACTGGGTTAGCTACTGCTCCAACATGGATTTTTTTTTCCAAACCCAACACTGGCCACTGCAGGGAGACACAAGCTGCAGACGTCTGGTGGGACTGGTGCTTTATGGAGGCTGTTAGGGAAACTGCTGATACTGGCTGCAAACTGTGACCCTGCGGTCACACGAGTGACACAGTACAGCGAAACAGCAACCAGCTGCCATTTATTTTTAGTAAGAGTTTACGCGATTTACAGCGACAAGCGACCGTTCTGTCACCAAGTGGCCGGGGCTGAAATACACTATGAGCCTATTTTATGCAAATACTGAGCGACATGTTACGCCAACTATGAATCAGAGTGAAGGTTTACTTCCCATCAAACATAGGGGAGAAGCTCATTGTGGCAGTGTCTGGGAGACTAAAACGCTGCTCGAGGAAAAGATCCACCTTGAGCAGTTTAGCTTTGCACTGAAACTACTAGGCAAAAATGTAGATAAAAATGTAATGGAAGTCTATTACCCATTCTTTTGAAAAACAAAAACAAAATGTTTTTCCTTCACCCATTAAAATTCAGTTTTAAATATGAATGTGTTATAAAGTGACGCAGATGGCATCTTAAATCTCATGAGCTGTGTCCTTTACATGAGATCTGCTCCAGTGGAGCCTCATTTAGAGAAGCAAGATGACAAACAGGGCTTTGCTTGCAAAGTAACGACTGTAAGTCGTTATCCAGAACGACTTACAATCATTAGTTACAGGGACAGTCTTACAGTCATTAGTAACAGGAACAGTCTTACAGTCATCAGTTACAGGAACATTCCCCCCTGGTTAAGTGTTTTGCTCGAGGACACAATGGTAGAAATTGTGTGTGGGGGGGTTTGAACCTGCAACTTTGTGGTCATCATGTTCACAGGCAAGTGTTTAACCCTCTAGGACACTAAAACCCAACACTGTCCAACACTGAGGTGTGTGCCATATGTAGGGATGCTTTGAGAAGCCAAATGTGTTTATGTGGAGTTGATGCATTATATGCCACTCACATATTTCCAGCCTAAGGTGGTTTTGCAGTTTTCACAGTAGATGTCAGCCACAGCATGAAGACCTGTCAGCAGCACTCTCTCCTCGGCCGGCCCACAGCCCACATTCACCCTGGGGAGGGGAGGGCAGACGTTAAGGGGTGGATGAATAGAGTCGACAAAGACAACAAATCATGTCAAGAGGACAGTTAAATTACAAGCCTTCTGCGTTTTGTTTCAATTGTAGAAATTCTCTAATTGCATTTAAATGCAAGTTACAAAAAAAAAAAAGACACAGTGCAAGACACTTACACAGAGTTGAATAGGTACGCCCTGCCTTGACTGCCTTGAAAAGACTGCAACGATAAAACAGAGAAAAAATGGTCGGATTTGGTTGCCCAGGGATGCTTTTGTATCGCCTGCAGATTCTGCTTAATGAAGTCAAAGGCGGTAGCAAATGACAAAGGCGGTAGCAAACGAGTTGTAAAATAATACTCGAGGACAGTGGAATGGCGCTTTGTGTCGTAAATGTGCACGTGCTACAAACACCCCTTAATGAAAAACAAACACTCTCTTTATAGCTGCACTGAAAGCCGAGGCAGATGGGCTTTCCCAGGGACGACGTGAACCAAAGGCAAGCTGGTGATTACGGTTTGCTGCGAAAGCTGCCTGGCCATATGGGCCCGGTTTAACAGATCCCCAGGGCGGCTCTTTATTGGCTGGGCTCAGCTGAACACCGGGCTGGGGCGCCGGGAGCTATGCTTTACAACGCACATTATATCCCACAGCACCTGCATTTGGACAGACCGCTCCAGGGTCAACAGGCACACGTTCATGTGTAGTTTGAATTCTCAGAGGTGAAGCACCCAGTGAATGACGTGACCATATAGTTCATTTGCAAAATATCAGGTTACAGCACTAAGAAACACTAAGGGTGGGGAAAGAGCAAGAATATCACAACACTTTTTACACATAATACAGTAATCTCAATAATTCTGTTTATTCTGAACTGATGCTGTCGTATCTTTCACTGTATTAAATGTAGGAAAAAAAGAGTATTATTGTGTCTTCGTTTCTGGCTGCAAAGGGAGTGATTATTTTCTGTAGCCAGTGTATATATGACTGACAGACTGACAGACTGACAGACTGACAGGCAGACAGACAGACAGACAGACAGACAGATAGATACTTTATTTATCCCCAAGGGAAATAAAGAAATTCAGACATCCAGTAGCTCATGCATAAATAGAATCATTAAAATAGATATAATACTAAAAGTAGATAGAATAATACATTTAATAATTACATAATGATAAAAAGCAGGATAACAACAAAAACCTTACTATATGTAGATTTTTAGGTTTGTTAACAAACACAAAAGTATTACAGTATTTTAAAAAGGCTTATGAAGAGAAGTTGTTTTTAATGACACTCCGTTCTGCTGATTCTGTAGAAAACTTTTATTCAACCAGGCTTTTGTTTAACCTACTGATTGTTTTAAATTATTCTTATCTCTGTTGTTACATATTTTATTACATTTTATTTGGTGAAGTTATTACTTTGCGTTGTTTTATTTATATGTATGAATTTATTTTTATGATTACTATTATTATCATTTGTATGTACAGCGCTTTATGACTTCTCTGTCTGTGAAAAGCATTTCATAAATAAACTTTAGTTACTTACTTACACTGTTTGCAAAATGTATTTTTTTAAAAAGGAACAGGAGGAGCAAATGAAACAATTGGGGAAAAATGCTCCAAAAACAGAATACTGGCAAATGCCCAGCTACTTGCCACTACGCAGTTACTGTACACTCTGTGTTGCTATTTCTCTCCATCACTGGTCTGTATGGGTCTTTTTTTATGATACCTGCAGGCGTTCAGTGTGATACACATGGAAAAGTGTGTTATGTAATTACAATAACATATTAGGACCAGACCGATCATGAATGTTTAGGGCTGATTTCCTTAAGGCCAAACTGGCCAGTGGCTAATCTTGTTTGGTGGATTTTTATCAGCCTTTTTGCCCTCACATGGTGCCACACTAGTACCAGTACCTTCTATACCCAACATTTATTCGTTTTCTGTGACCGCTTCATCCTCACTAGGGTTGCGGGTAACTGGAGCCTAACCCGGGGTCTACGGGCGCGGGGCCGGGAGGGGAACCAGCTCACCGCAGGGGGCACACACACACACACACACACACACACACACACACACACACACACACACACACACACACACAATT
>JBBPCX010045971.1:0-15084 GCA_037974365.1 Hydrocynus forskahlii | reverse complement strand
GACTTCCAGCTTAAATAGTCTGGACGTGAGTCATTTCCGGGACCGTTTGACGTCACGTGTTCTGGTGTGTGTGACAAACAGCTTCTTATATGGAAGCTCAACTGTTTTGTGTTGATGCTCGAGGTGTCACACATCATGCTGATTGGTGTTCCTATGTCACAAAGAACCTAAGTTATTGTCATTTAAAAAACATGTAATAATAATTACTGCACTTGGGGTTTAAAAAATGGTGTCACACGCAAATGTCCAAAAAGAACAAAAATGCCCAAATTTCTTTTACACACGAACCTGGGAGAACTTTCAGGATAGTCTCGGCCCACAAGTGTGTGGGGACAACCCGCAGAGGGAGGGGATCCGATTTTACTTGTCGAAATAAAATTTTACTAATACACTCCAAGTTCTAAGGGCTATAGACATCTCCTGTAGTTCAGTTCTGTGTAGAGAGAAAATGCAAGGCTGCAAAACAAGTCCTCACCTCCTTCAGCTCCGATGGTGCCACGGGCTCATTATTGGTTATTTAATGGTTGGTGAAAGCTCTGTGATTTAATCACCCCGTCCTGCCCCGGGGGCTCACACTGGCACCCAGCACCACTCCACAGGCCCGAGCGCTTCCAGTCACTCTGAGTTAAGAGAGGAGAAACAAAGCTAAGCAGGAGCTCAGCATGTTTGACAGAACATTGGAGGAGTGCATGTCTGGGCCTCACTCTGACACACACTCACATATACACACTCTTACATAGAGCTGCTTTCTTAACAAAACTTCATACGGAGACCTCATATAAAGACTTACTTATATAAATTACAATAGAATGAAAATGTTACTCTAATGTTCAAACCTTTAGTCTTTCCTTCCTGAAATAGTTCAAGATGGATTTGTATTTCTTTGGTTTGTCTGTTTGTAATATTCAGCCTCTTTTCTTCTCCAGTCGCTTCACTGATTGTGAGACTTTAGCTTTAACAATATGCAGATATTTAGTAGAATCCTCTCATCCCTCTAATGCTGTATCATTTCCTGTGCAACTGTCTGTAACACAACCCTAAAGAATAACAGATCCACCCCCATGATGAACAGCTGGCAAGATGTTCTTTTATCCAAATATCGCTTTGCGTGACTTTTTTTTTCAGAGATTTTTCTTGGTGTACCAGGTCGTGTATTGATTTTTTTCAACTGTTTAGATTATTTTATGGACAGTACATCCGTGTTTTCCTTGTGGAAGCCCAGTACTATTTGTAGTTCCATCAGAAACCTGGTTTAACTCAGTCAGTCCTTCATTAAATTAAATCAGGAGCTGCTGATGGAGTTTCACAAATCCAGACAATGATTGGAGGAACTGAGGAGGAATCTGGAACCGAACCTGTGTTCTCCTCACCAGCTCACACAATATCAACCACTTCTACAAACAAAATAAATCTTGATACTTTTTACTGTTTTCTTGTTTGCTTGCATTTATTCTAATTTTAACTTTACCAGCAGAAGGACATCAGTTATCACATGCTGAGAAAAATGGCTTTGAACAACTTGCCTAGGTGCCTGTACTGTATATACATAAGTATGTATAGGCACATATGTGTGTATGCATGTGTATGTGTATATGAGAGAGAGAGAGAGAGAGAGAGAGAAAGAGAGAAAGAGAAAGCAGTTCCTTAAGATTGTGTGAACATTTCATGATTAATGGACCAATAGGAGTAACTTCTTGTTGCATTACAATTGAACTAAAATTAGACAAACACTCCTCATCCTCTTTCAGGACATCCAAATGTTTTACTGTTAAAGGTTGTGTCCAACCACACTCAGTCTGTCATAAATCACTTTTAGGAAATTCTCATTTACTTAAAGCGAGCGGAGCTTCAGTTTACAGAAGCTTTGTGTGCAGAGGAAGAGGGGAGTGGCACTGAACACACGCACACCAGTCCTGAGAGAGAGAGAGAGAGAGAGAGAGAGAGAGAGAGAGAGAGAGAGAAAAGCTGGATAGGCAGTGAGAGAAGGACAGAGAGAGAAAAGGAAATAGAGAAGAGAAAGAGAGAGCAAGAACTGGGAAAGAGAGAGAGACAGACAGAGAGAAAGAAAGGGAGAAACTGTATAAAAGAGAGAGGGAGGAAAAGAAAGGAAAGTAAGTCCGGAAGTATAGTGAGAAGACAGAGAACAAGGTTAGATACAGAAAAGTGAAGAAAGAGGTAGGAGAAAGAATGAAGGGAGCAAAAAAGTAAGGGAAAAAAGAAAGATGGAGCAAGAGCTGAAAGTAAGAAAGGATAGAAGGAAGGAGAGAGAAATGAGTAAGGAAAGAAAAACAGAGATGGAAGGAAAGAAAAGGAAAAAGAAAAAGAAAATGGGAAGAAAGAAAGAGAAAATGGGGAGAGAAAGTAACAGGATAACACGAGCAAAGAAGATAGATAGAAGAGAGATAGAAGGAGAGGTAGAAAGAGAGAAGATAGAGAAGGAGAGGTAGACAGAAAGAAGTTAGAGAAGGAGAGGTAGAAAGAGAGAAGAGAGAAGGAGACGTCACAAGAATGAAGGTAGAGAATGAGATGTAAAAAAAAAAAAATAGAAAGGGGGAAAAAAACAAAAAGAGAGAATGAAAGAAATTAGGAGAGACAGAGACAGAGCGAGAGAAAGGGAAGCCAGAGAAAGAGAAAGAAAGATGGGAAAGAGAGAGAGAGAGAGAGATAAAGAAAGGAGAGAGAGAGAGAAAGAGAGAAAGAGAAAGAGGGAGAGAGCTTTTAGGAGGGCGATTAACATTCACTTTGAAACTGACTGTATAGTGACTGCAGGAAAGACCTGCAGTGTTGATCTGGGAGCAGGTTTTACCTCCTATGTCCTTATGAATGAATGGGGTCGTATAGACGGCTGGTGCTGTTCCTGTAAGACTCTTCATACATATCCGGCCAAGCTGAGGCTTGTGTTCGAGAGTAAATAAATCAGCCGTTGCTTGTCAGGGGAGCAATTTTTACTTGTCAGCTCACATCACTGGCACCTCATCACCTTGCCATAGAGAAGCGCCATTAACGCTTCCAGCAGATGATGTATCGGATAAAAATAACGCTCAAATTATCGCTTCTCTTTGCTCCACTGGCAGAGATTTTATAGCTTTAGGATGTTCCTGACCCTGCCCGTCCCAAACCTATCACAGATTTGACAGGGATGACACACTTTTTCTCTTATCTGTGAGCCAATGCCGATCCTAATTCTTGAAAATCCCATACCACTGATCTCAGATCAGCCTAAAAAGCAGCAACAGGTGGCAACCTCATTAAAGGTGGCATGGCAAGGAATCAGATTTACGCAGTTACCTTGAATGACATGTTTGGTGTCTGAAGTTTGCTTCTTATGTTTTGCACTGGAGCTACGAGGCTAATGTAGCCAATGAGTAATATAAGCAGTTAGCATAGGGCTAACTGCATGCCTTAATAAGTAAGAGAGTTTAATTTGGACAAAAAAATCTGGTCCATGGGCAGCAAAAAAAAACAGAAAAATTTTATATTGCTGAAGGTAGCTATAAAAGAATAAAACAGTAAAGCACATGAACTGTCACTGCCGTACACTTTTAGTGTGATTGCGGGAGTGATCGCACTATTGTTCTTTTAAGTTTTATTTCTATTATTATTGTAATTATTATTTTCACAGCTGAAAGTTGGAGCCGCTTCTCCTCTGAAGCTGTTTGAGTTATTGGTCATTTAAAGATTGTATTGAGCATTTAAAAATTCCAGTTTTGTGGTCATGTGTACATCCGGAGAGCTCGTGGAGGGGTTAGTCACTGTAGTAGTGAATAAGGAAGAGAGTCTCTGAATGAGCACTGTGACAGCTCACTCTGCCAGCTACGGCAGCCACAAACATGGAGAAAAAAAATCAGTCCAGCTCAAGCTACAGGAATGGCAGCTCATAAAGTGCCTTTAAAACACTAAAACACAGTTCAGTTATGAAATTAAAGATGCATCACTATTTGTCTGCCCATGAACACATCCTAGAGGAACACTGTGATCCTGAAGGAACATGATTGTGTCCTGGAGGAATGATGTGGTCCTGAAGGATCGTTATGGTCCAACAAGAACATTGTGGTCCTGGTGGTAGGTTGTGGTCCTGAAGGAACATTGTGACCCTGGAGGATCGTTGGGGTCTTGAAGGACTGTTATGGTCCAAGAGAAACGGTGAGGCCTTGGAGGATCATTGTGGTCCTGGAGGAAGACTGTGGTCCTGGAGGATCGCTGTTGTCCTGAAGGATTGTTGTGGTCCTGGAGGATAGTTGTTGTCCTGGAGAAACATTGTTTGTTTTCGCTGTGTATTTGGCTGAAATGACAAAAACCTACTTGACTTCACCTTTAAAAAAAAGGGCAGGTAAAGGAAAGAGCAGTATGTATTCAGTTGCTATAAACAAAAGTGACATTATGTACAATTTTAAACAGTATGAAAGGTGGTGATGTACAGAATAAGAAATCTGTATGTGTGGTAGCACGTCTTTATTTCTATAATTATGACTGCATGTCTGTGTCATAAGTTTTACGTTTATCATTACACACTCACTTCAAATCCTGTGGATCTGTCTAATCACGTATAGACTCGCTTATGGGGTTTCTGACACTGTTAGACATACTGATGCCTGTAAACCACAGTGCAGAAGTACGGTTCCTAAACTTCTTTCCATTTTAGGTTTTCCATTAGACTTGGGTTCAGCAACCAATTGTGAAAATGTGATTTATCTTCAAACTGTCGCTTTAATGCATGGCCAAATGAGCTGCTAATAGCGTGCTGGGCTAATCACCCTTTATTGGCAGCATGAACCTCTGCTGATTTATGGGCTGAGGCTAGGAAACAGCATGGAGGCTTAAAAAACCCCACGCCCTCGTAACCCCCCAAAAAAACACACCCACTTCATTGCTTCATACCCGTAAAAATTCAAATAAAAACACCCCTCTGTAATAAAAAACATGCAATGATTGATAGCTTATGAAATGTTACGCACTGTATTAAAACGCTGTTATTCTCTGAGCGAGTGAGAAAGGTCAACTGAATTTTTCCTTTTTCTCTGTAAACATACCTGGACCTCAGCTTCCCCAATGTGGTAAAGTCAAAATCCTGAGACTTCCTACGTTAACAATGAACCAGTGGGGTTATACAAAACACGTTCATGGAGTTCTTTGCACAAAATCACTCTCACATAAAGAGATTTCACCAGCTCTATTCTTAACGATTTCAGTCCCGTTCAAAATGAGCCGTTTAAGGCCTCTGTCACTTTTATGCAAATAAGCTGTTGCTGGCCACGCCCCACCCATCCCACGCTAATGCTGCACATTTAACACTCTATATATTCAACCCCGAGTCACACCCAGAGCGAGATGAACACAACACTTCATGAGTGACTTGCCTTTGCCTGTAGCCATAGCGCTCGATGTCTTATGTGTACTCGTAAAACCAGCAGACAAAAATGGCGGATCTTCAACTAATCTAGTGGGTGTGGGCTCAACAGGTGAGGGGTAGTTCTATGCAAATTTCCCTATTCTGATGTCACAATGGGGGGGCCATCCAAACGGCTCATAGACGCATATGATTCCTGACACCAAATCTTTCAGCTGATTCACAGAAAACTGATGGATGTTTTTTGTCACGCTTGGAGTTTTTTATAGGAGCAGTAGAGACCCAAATGGAAATACAAAAGGATGCAAAAAGTGAGTTTTGCATAATATGTCCCCTTTAAATGAAAGAAATGGAAATGATTGCTTTACTGCAACAGGCTGCAAAGTGGCTAAACATACAAGGTGTCTAGATAAAGGAGTTCCAACCACTCAGCATTCAGCACCACCAGTATACTGATCACCGCCTGATCATCTGGAACCATCTGCACCTGTTTCTTCAGGACTTAAATTAGCTGTGCTTTGTTCTGCTTGAATTATTCATACATTGGTCACTGTGTGGCTTAACAATTAAAAAACATGAGAGACTTTGAAAGTCCATCAGGAAGCCAGGAGAACTGTTCATCAATACAACAAAAGTTTGAATGTTTGTAGGCAAAATATGAACAAATGAGGGGTGGCTCAGGACAAGTAAATTGTGCTGAAACAGACGGAGAACAATTTGTAATTGTGCACCAATATGGAAGGTGTTTCTTATAAAGTTGCCAATGACTTTTGCTATAAAATAGGTGTCCCAATAAACTGTTGAACACACTTTTACTGTTTATCAGAGTCTGCTGGTGATCCTTTTGTCGCTGTGTGTTTTTAGAGGATAATAAAAGGATCTGGATGGATTGTGCTTTCCCTCCGGCCTTTACAGTTTGGCATTCAAACACCAGCCCTAAAAGCTGTAGAATTAAAAGCTCTTACTGCAAATTAACCCGTCACGCTCCACTTCCAAAAGTACTGTAATTACAGAATAGTTTCCTTGTACCATCAAAGCATAGCCTTGTGTTATGGATATGGGTAACATTTTGCTGCTAATGACATAGATGTCATTAGAGTGTAAGGCAAACAGGCCAAGCGTTGCTCCTGGAGGCGTAGCCTGTTTACTTCCAACCTTAATCTAATACACCTGCCTTTAATCCTCACAGACTCCTAAACACCCTGATTACCTGGATCAGGTATGCGAGATTGGAACCAAACCCTGTATGATGGTAGATCATCAAGAGCAAGGTTGGGCACCTCTGATTAAGGCATACAGGTCTAAGAGCCATCTCAACAGATGCTTAGAAGATTACAGCTTGTCAAATCATGAAGTAGGAATGATCTCAACTGCAAAACATTCACAAAAAGAAAGTAAGTTACTGTTGTTCCACCTATATCGCCTTAAATGCTGATTCATAGGTGAGGTTTCCATTGAAATCTTTCAATGGATCCAGTTTTTGCTCCCCGCTCCCTTAAGAGGAGCTAGAGGTTAAGGGGCAAATCACTGAATATAGTGGACCTGCTTTTTCTGCCAATATAAATAGATAAAATCCATACTTATGATGCAGTCATTTCTGTATATCTGGACTCCCATTTCCATAGTTATGTTGCAGATATTTCAATAGTTATATTACAGATATTTCCATGGATATTTCCTGTTTCATAGCTATGCTACACCCATTTCCATAGTTCTACTACACTTGTGTGTTTCATAGATTCACCATAGTTATGCTACACACTAGCGCATTAACCGAAAAGCCTATTTGTCAACACATCGATGTCACAGGCACAAGTTGACAACCCCTGAGAGAAGTCGACAAGTTGTGTGCTTTTTTCTTCTCTCTGTGCACGCTTGCGTATACAATGCAATCTGGCTGCCATGGCTTAAGGTGTTCCCACTTTCTGTTGTGCACTTAATTCTACCAGGAAATTCAAGGTATCAGCCTTTGTGTTGTTTAATTGTCATGTTGACTGTTAATGTTACAGAGAACTTTAATACAAGTTGCTCATTGTTGGACACCTGTGTTCCTCCGCTGCGTCTGTGTGATGACGTCATCAAACGACTTGTCGACTTCGACTTTGTTGAAGGATAAGTCGATCTGAAAAAATCTGAAGTTGTTAATGCCCTACCACACACACTCCCTTAGTTATGTGCCACTCATTCCCATAGTTATGCTACACCCATTCCCATATTTATGTGCCACCCATTCCCATAGTTATGTGCAACTCATTTCCATAGTTTTGTTACACCCATTCCCATCGTCATACTGCATTTCTGCTGCTACAGTCAACACCCAAAACAATGACTAGGCCATGGTTTCCATGGTTTGCTACACTCATTTATTGTTTTACTACACTAATTTCCATGGTTACGCTATATCTATTTTCTTGGCTACACTACATCCATCTCCAAAGTTATACTACATGCATTTTTGATGTTTCAGTGCACTACTTTTCATAGTTACAATAAGAGCAATGAGGTTAAAATTTGTTTCAAATATACAAACTTTGAAGCGAAAAAAAGATAAAAGAAGATCTTTTGTATATGGAATCAGCATATCTTCGCTCTTTAGTACTAGGTAAGTAGTAAAATGTGGTTGAAGACCATCTGAATGAGAAATTAAACACAGCCTTTGGAAGGCCATTGGAAAGGTGCTGGGTCTTGATTGGATGATAATACTGATTATATTACAATACGTGTACATGGGGTCAGTGGATGAGGTGAGAACTTTGGGTTAGAAAAACTGAGTATAAGCCATTGCTAACTAGACACCCAGGAGGAAAACCGCAAAAAAGTCCCGGCAATTGTGGATTTTATGTTGGTTTTTGGAATGGATAGCCAGTCTGATTGATTGAGCATTCGAGGAGGAAGGTAGTAAAATACCACCTTCTCACATCTCCATGGTTGTATGTATTGGCAGTAGGAAATGGTTAGTTTATATGTGAATTTAGCTCCCCTTGGATTCATTTGGAACCTGGCTTAAGAAACAGTGTAGCCAATAAGAAACTGAAGCGAACACCTGACCATCATGCTTCAATGCCAACAACTCAAACACCACCTACGTGAACTTGTATGAACTTAACTGCATTATCCCCACCAACACAGTTCCCCTGCAGCTGGCATTTAGGGCACTGAGCCAGCATGACTGCTAGCATCCTGGCACCAATTATTAGCTGCCACATGAGTCGGCCAGACACCCTGGCCCATCCTTGACACCCTTCAGCCTTGTAAAATTTCATAAAAGGGAGATGAAGGATTGTAGAAAGAAGGCCAAATATGCATGATATCATGCTAAATGGCAACTTTTGCTTTTAGTCATTGTTAGCCACATACACCGTGTTCGGGTAAGCTTTTCCTTTATTTGCTAATGAGATATTAAAGGAAATGTTTGGCAAAACGTATGTTTTTCACCGACCCCAGAGGTAGTTGATTAGCCAAGACATGCTTGGAGATCAGATTTTACTACTTTAGATTAATATTGGAGCTACAAGACTAATGTGGCTAATGATCACTAGAACTCAAAAGTTGCCCAAATGATTTTAGCAAATACACCCTCAAAATTTCACTCAAACTACATCCAGCTCTTCATTAACGTGGAGCAGACTTGTGCAGTGGCAGATTTACAGTATTGTAGAAAAGACTTGAGCCACGCCTCATTTCTTTATATTTTGCTTCGAATCACCATGCCAGTGCAAAAAATATTGATGTATGCCAGTCAGACTGTCTTATCTTTGGCATACAGGGTAGATTAAATGAATACAAGGTACAAAACAAAGACACAAGGTGCCTATATAATAGTATTCCAACCACACAAATATAAGAAAGTCTGGATCTTTGGAATCAAAATATGAAGGACTGGGGGCTAGCTCAAGCCTTTGGCACAGCACTGTAGGTATGGCTGACTTGGGCAGCCACTCTGGGGATTCAGAAGGGTGATGTTTGCATGATTTTCTGTGAATAATTTACACATCATGTCAATGATATCATGTCAGTGTGTGGGTCAGTTAACGTTGCTAGAATGGATGACTTGACTCCACTTCGTGAGCTCGGCAGGCTACTGGGAAGGTCCCCCACTCAGAAGTATGCTGTGAAAAGGGAGGAGGGGGTAGGCTGACCTCAGTTCTCCCTGCTGGAAGACAAAGAGAGCAGGATATACCACCCAAGCTAAACTACCACTGGACCTGTGAATATGGTTTAGGAATCAGTATGAGTATGATCTATGAAAATGAATTGCATTTCACAACTACTCACGAACCATAAGTCATAAGAAAGACAGATCTCAAAACAGATTCTTCTATATTGATGTTGGTATTGACACAAAAAGTGAAAATGACCAGGCAATGGTCATTTTATGTGTTTGCAATTACTCAACTCAACCAAGCCCAACTCAATTCAGCTCAACACAACATACAACGCAACTCAATACAATGCAAATCAACATAACTCAACTAAACACATTTCAACTCAACTTAACTCAGTTCAGCTCAGCTCAGCTCAACCCAGCTCAACACAGTGCAGCGCAACTTAATGCAATGCAACTCAGCTGAACTCAGCTCAATTCAGTTCATCTCAACTCATCTCAGCTCAACCCTTCCCAACCCAACCAACCCAGCTCAACTCAGCTCAATCCAACCCAACCGAATCCAACACAACCCAACCCAACACAACTCAGCTCAACACAACACAACTCACTGCAACATAACTCAACTCAATTCAACTCGGCTATAATCAGCACAACCCAAACCAGCTCTACTCAGTTCAGCTCCACGCAGCCCATATCAACCCAACCCAACCCAAACCAACTAATTTTACTCAACTAAGCTCAGCTCAATTCAGCTCAGTTTGTTTACTGACTTTTAATTCAGTTTTTTCTTTGTTTCCAGGGAAAGTGTAACAAAATCTCGCAGTTCACAGAATACTCCAGTCTATCTGGCTGAAACAGCAGCCGCTCGGGTACCGTAACTGGAGCCAAACCAAAGAAACAGTGTGACTATTGTATAATCCACAGTTACAGGTTGTCACCTGGCCTCTTTAGCAGGCTGCGAGAGGCTCACCTGAGCTGCCTAAGCAGCTTGTGTAGGTGCGGCTGTAGGAAATTACGCTCCACAGGTAGGCGTCAGGAAAAATCCCCGGGGCCGAGGCATTTTCTGCCTCAGATTCCAGAAGATGAAAGACCCCCTTTGTCATCTCTATTGAACACAGTGATAACAGTGGGACAGCACGGGATGGCATAAATCCGCTCCCCTGCGATTTAGCCCCAAGCCAAAGTGCTCCCTAAAATACAAACACATAATGATGCAGGGAGGAGGAGAACCAGTGCGCCATCTGTGATCTGAAAACAATGAGCAAAAAGAAGGAGGAAAAGATCTATTATGACTGAAGAATTAGAGAGATAAAGAGAGAGACAGACAGACAGACTGACAGACAGACAGAGAAAGAGAGGCAGAGAGATGAGAGAGAGAGAGGAAAAAGAGCAAAAAAAGAGGGAAAGGAGAATGAGAGAAATTAGATAGAAAGAGAGACACAGATAGACAGAGAAAGGGAGAGAAAGAGAGAGAGAAATAGAGAGATGAGAAAGATGAGAGAGAGAGAAATTAAAAAGAGTGAAAAAAGAAGCAAAGGAATAAAAGGAAATGCAAACTGTTTAAAGCCATTTATTTATGGGATGATCGGTCCTAAGCCGTTAGTTATTCATATAAACAACGAACTGAAATGACTGATATCCTGAATCATCCTCAGGTTCCTCATCACGAGTGACTGAGTGATCTGATAAGCGCCGAGGCCTCTCTAGACGCCCCTATCGGCGTGCAGAGTGGCGGGACGTTAGCGTGTGAGAGGATGGAGGTCTGGGTGGCATTAAGGAGCAGATGATTGGACTGGAGATGGAAATGTGGGATGTGATAATGCAGCCACACAAAAGGCTGGGTGGGACGAGACCCACTCCGGCATGAGAAGCATGTTCCCCTCCCTCCACCCGGCCGAGGGTCTGGAAACTGTGTATTTAGGTAGCATGGGGGGGGGGGGAGTGACCTGCTCCCCAATCAGCAGCACAGAGCAGAACAGGCTGAGGATTCACCCGCATCCACCATGCTGTCATCATGTCCTACGAAGCATTATCTGATGGCTCTTTGTGTAACGACAGAAAAACAAACCTGTTTGTCTTTAATCACGGTGAAGAGAATCACTTACAGCCAGATAACATAAGGATCGCGAGCTTTGATGTCGTATCGGGACGTCTTATCAATTCAAAACACAGTGACGAGCCCAAAAATTAATGGTGTTATGAGGGAAGAGAGAGAGAGACGGAGAGGGGATGTTAAAGAGTAAAAAGAGGCAAAGGAGCAAAGGTGAAATAAAGAAAGGGAGAGAGTGAGAAATGAGAAAGAGAAAAAAGGCAATAGGCAAGGGAGTGCGAGGGAAAGAGAATAAGCGAGAGAGCAAGACAGACAAAAAACAAGCGAATGAGCAAATGTGAAAGAGCAAAAGAAAGAAAGAGTGAGACAGAGAGAAAGAGAGATATGTGAAGGAGAAAAATGAGGGAAAGGAAAAAGAGAGAGGGAGAGAAATGAGAAAGAGAGAAGAGAGAAAAAGAGGCAAAGGACAGAGAGAGAGAGAAACCGCGAAAGAGAGAGAAAACGGAGGAGAGAGAGAAATAGAGAAAGAAAGAGCGAGATAGAAAGAGTGAAAAAGAGGCAAAGGAGAAAAACAGAAAGAAAGAAAGAGTGAGGGAGAGAGAAAGAGTGAGCAGAAGAAAAACGACTGGACTGAAGGAGAGAGAGGGAGCGAGATTTAGGTGTGTTTTTCTATGATTTACTTTATGAATGGACGAATAGAAATGACTAGTAATTATGCAATTGAAGCCAAAATAACATTTCAACTTACATTAAAGTTTTCCATTTCAAGGTTTTGTTCCACTTTAGTCTTGTTTCTTTTGATGAATTCAACAGGAATGCACAGCAGATTCCACACATAGGAATGAGCATCATAATAAACGTCATGAAGCTGGTGTGAAAAATGAAGGGCGGGGGGGTCATCAGCATTGTCTCTTAAGTGCCCCCCTACCCCCAACTATTCCCCCCCCAAGCCTCTGCATATCTGCCTATGGAGACGTCACTGCATATAAAACGGTTTTCAAACTTGGACCACCGTCCAAAGTGATATGGTCTCGCATTTGCACAACAAAAGCCTTTCTTATGAACTCGCAAGAGGAGGAGCAGGGAGCGCAGGAGAGCGCATGCCTTTAGGTGAACTTTGACCCCCACTGGCTAAGAAGAGTGACCTGCCCTCCCAATGATTTACATACTAACAGGGACACACACACACACACACACACACATACTCACACAAAGAAGAGCCCATAAGGAAGCTGAAGGCCTTCCCAGGTGAGGTACAGTGTGTGCGTGTGTATGTGTGTGTGTATGTGTGAATGTGTGTGTGTGTGTGTGTGTGTTTGTATGTGTGTGTGTGCTGCCCTGCTGTTGTATACGTTCTGTATTTACATTAGAAACCCACCAGGGAGGCGGGACTATTAGGGGGAAACAGATCAGGACCTTTCAGTTTATTCCAAGCGCCAGTTAATGTTCCTCTTCTCACAGCTCTTCAAAAACAGGCGTTGTTACCTTAAAACTGCCAGCTTACAGACTTTTCACACATCTACACAGAGGTAATTAGGTGAACACACACATATATATATATATATATAATTTTTTTTTTCACAGGCACACACTACTCCTACCAGTCAAATCTGACACACTGAGATTTTCTACATTTGCATTTATACAAACACACTCCAGACCATTTTTCTTAAGAAATACATTTACAGTATGTTCATCATTTTTTATTAATCACTACTGACCTACAAAAGGCAACCAAATATAATTATAATTGTAATTATAATGTAGATATATTTATAACGTGTTCGCTATTTAATGAACTATTAAGTTAAGGGGTGCATTTAAAGATTGACTCTGCATTACCACACAACAATGTCAGACATGCACTGTTACAGATTCTTTCATCTTATAAAGGAATCTTGTTTTATTGGATATATTTTCATTTGTAGTGTTAACTCAAAAACTTTATGACAAAGTTTATGGAACACTAAAAATATTGTTCTTTTAAGTCTAACTGTAAAGGAAAATACAATATTTAAAAATACCCTAAAAATGACCAACATATTTTTTCGCCAAAATCACCTCTGAAGGCTTAGAAAGTCCTGATGGTGCTGCTCTGCATTTTAAATCGATGTCCATCTTATTCCATTCTAAACTGACTGGTTTCTTTGTGTTTTTCAAGGTGAAAGATACTTCCTGGGGTACAGTCACGGAACTTTTGATGGGGAGAGGAGAGATGGAACACACACACCCACACACACACACACACACACACAAAACACACACATACGCACACAACACACACATACGCACACAACACACTCACGAAAGAACAAAAACAAGACTTTCCCTTTAATAATTCACCACACAGCAGGCGACTCAGGCAGCAGGAGGGACCTGTTTCTCTTCCAGCCCATTTTATCAGTGATTCCCTTTGCTGCTTCCTCAGGAGAAACAGAAACAGGGAGAGAGAAAGAGAGAGAGAAAAAGTAAAGAAAGAGAGAGTGTGCCTCTGTGTCTCACCCTGGCATTGTACCCAGACCCCTGATGGGCGGATCGATCAAACAACAGCCGACTCCCTGAGAACAACCTTAGAACCGGCCTGGACCAAAGTTCTTCAAAGAGTAGGTTATAGTTAAGGGGAAAGAGAGAGAGAGAGAGAGAGAGAGAGAGAGAGAGAAAGAAAGAAAGAAAGTAACTTCTAGAGAAACAGAGGGAGATGTGGAGACATAGAAAGAGAAAGAGAAAGAAAGAGAGAGAGAGTGGAGCGAAAGAGAGAGAAAGAGAGAGAGAGGGGAGAGAAAAAGTGAGAAGAAAGAAAGAAAGAAAGGCTGACAAAGGGGTGCAGAGAAAGAACGAGACAGACAGAAAGACATCGGCCTACTCTAGCGAAGGTGTGTGTGTGTTTGTCTGTGTGTGTGTGTGTGTGTGTGTGTGTGTGTGTGTGTGTGTGTGTGTATGTTTACATTTACGTTTATGCCATTTAGCAGACGCTCTTATCCAGAGCGACGTCCATCAGTGCTTAAGTGGTCTAAGTCTGTTCTCCATACCTGTAAAGCTATACTTAAAATAAAAACTTGCTTTTAACCAAGTTACTACTAGCCAAACAAACACTACCTTAACAAACCCTGTCAAAAGAAAAAAGTCAGACGTCAATACACAAGTAAGGACAAACAGTTAAGAGGGAAAGGGCCTGATTTAAATATAAAGAATATATATAAAGAAAATGATGTATAAGAGATGAGCGAGAGGACTGGTTAGTCACCAAGGTGCTCCTTCAAGAGGTGGGTCTTCAGACGATGCTTGAAGACAGTACGGGACTGTGTGTGTATGACAGTAGTCAATGTATGTGTGTCTCTGTGTGTGTGCATGTATGTAGGACAGGGTCATTGTGTATGTATGTGTGTGTGTTTACGTGTGTGTGACAGTGGTCATAGTGTGTGTGTGTGTTTGTGTGTCTGTTTATGTGTGTGTGTATGTGTGTGACAGTGGTCAGTGTGTGTGTGTGTGTATGTATATGACAGTGGTCATTGTGTGTGTGTGTGTGCGTGTGTGTGTGTGTGTGTGTGT
The DNA here is from genome assembly GCA_037974365.1 of Hydrocynus forskahlii. Taxonomy (NCBI): domain Eukaryota; kingdom Metazoa; phylum Chordata; class Actinopteri; order Characiformes; family Alestidae; genus Hydrocynus; species Hydrocynus forskahlii. The sequence continues at coordinate 30 of JBBPCX010045971.1, read as the reverse complement.
GTGTAGGTGGTGGATGTAGACCGTCTCTTC
>JBBPCX010045949.1:0-15086 GCA_037974365.1 Hydrocynus forskahlii | reverse complement strand
TGAGCTGGAAAACATGGAGTGGCCTGAAGTCTCCAGACTTAAACCCCATCTGGATGCTTTAGGATGAACTGGACAGAAGAGTGAAAGCAAAGCAACCTATCAGTGCCGCACATTTATGGGAACTTCTGCAACATAGTTGAGAAGAAGTTTCTGCAGAATGAACAATGAGACATTGAACCGCTTGAATTTCAATACAAAATTGGGGAGTTCTAAAACTTTTGACCAGTAGAGTGTATATATATATATATAAATATATACACACCTAGGCATGCAGTGCAACCTGTGCAACAAGTCCAGTCGTGAAATTTCCTCGCGTCTAAATATTCCACAGTCAACTGTCAGTGGTTTTATAACAAAGTGGAAGTGATTGGGAACGACAGCTACTCAGGCACGAAGTGGTGCCACGTAAACTGACGGAGCATAGTCGGCGGCTGCTGAGGCGCATAGTGCGCAGAGGTCACAGAAACAGACCTCCGAACTTCACGTGGCCTTCAGATTAGCTCAAGAACAGCATAGAGAGCTTCATGGAATGGGTTTTCATGGCCGAGCAGCTGCATCCAAGCCATACATCACCAAGTGCAATGCAAAGTGTCGGATGCAGTGATGTACAGCCCGTTGTCACTGGACTCTAGAGCAGTGGAGGCGCGTTCTCTGGAGTGATGAATCAAGCTTCTCCATCTGGCAATCTGATGGATGAACCTGGCTTTGGCAGTTGCCAGGAGAATGGTACTTGTCTGACTGCATTGTGCCAAGTGTGAAGTTTGGTGGAGGGGGGATTATGGTGTGGGGTTGTTTTTCAGGAGCTGGGCTTGGCCCCTTAGTTCCAGTGAGAGAATGCTTCAGCCTACCAAGAGATTTTGGACAATTTCATGCTCCCAACTTTGGGGAAACTGGGGATGACCCCTTTCTGTTCCAACAAGACTGTGCACCAATGCACAAAGCAGGTCCGTAAAGACATGGATGAGCGAGTTTGGTGTGGAAGAACTTGACTGGCCTGCACAGAGTCCTAACCTCAACCCGATGGAACACCTTTGGGATGAATTCGAGCGGAGACTGTGAGCCAGGCCTTCTCGTCCAACATCAGTGTCTGACCTCACAAATGTGCTTCTGGGAGAATAGTCAAAAATTCCCACAAACACACTCCTCAACCTTGTGGAAAGCTTGCCCAGAAGAGTTGAAGCTGTTATAGCTGCAAAGGGTGGGTCGACGTCATATAAAACCCTATGGATTAAGAATGGGAGGTCACTTAAGTTCATATGCGCGTAAAGGCAGGTGAGCGGACACTTTTGGCAATATAGTGTATATATACACAAATAAATATACACATATAAATATACACATACACACAGGCAAGAAAAATTATGTGAATTGCTTGGAATTTCATTATTTTCTGCCTGAATTTGTCATAAAATGTGATCTGATCATCTGAGTCAACAGTATTGACAAATGTAATATGACTAAAATAACAACACACATTCTGATCTTTATTGTCTTGATTGAGGACAACCATAAAAAAACTCACAGTGCTAGTGGAAAAACAAATGTGAACCCTCGAGTTAATGACCTCAAAAAAGCTATTTGGAGTCAGGGGTAGGCCTACCTGGAGTCTTGTTAAGAAAATGAGTTTGGAGGTGTGGACTAGAGCTTCTCTGGCTGATAAAAACCTCTTAAGCTCTGCACAAGAAGAATATGCTTCTGTGAACCATGCCTCACCAAAAAGAGCTTTTAGAAGATCTAGAAGAATTGTTGGTTTACATAAAGCTGGATAGGGTCACAAAGTGATTTCAAATTATCCAGTCTACAGTTAGGCAGGCAATCTACAAATGGAGACACTCTGGGACTGTGGCTACCCTACCAAGAAGTGGGCACCCAGTCAAAATGATCCCAAGAGCACAACAAAGACTCATCAATGAGGTAAAGAAGCAACACCGAGTGACAGCCAAAGATTTGAAGGCATCGTTGGAACTAGGTAACAACCAGTTATTAATTCCAAGGGTTCACATACTTTTTCCACTAGCACTTTTTTATGGTTGTCCTCAATAAAGGCATGAAAGATCAGCATTTTGTGTGTTATTATTTTAGGCACACACATATATATATATATACACACACACACGTTTTTCTAATATCAAAATACAGACGCATATAATTTGTGCAATCACATTTTATAGCATAACTTGTGCAATCTGCACTTTCCCCACAAGGCGGAGCCATTAGCACTCTTTTTACTCGCAGCACTAAAAAGAGTTCTGACCAAATATGAAGAAGAGCTTGACGGGATTTCTGCAGTGACGCCATGGAAACACAAATCTTTTAAAATCCTTATTTACTCAGGCGTATCATTATTTTAGCTGGTTTACTGAACACATGGACACACCTCACTGGTATATGAGTGAGCAAAAGGCAGCCAAACAAATGAACTGAGTTTGTATTTGACATTTCCCTTTGCATAAACATTGGTTCTCTCATTATCTCTTGTTTTCTAGTAGTCTTTCAAATGAATGGTCAGCATCACGAAGCTGTAACGTCCTGCAGAGAGCTCTAGGCAAGTCATGGAACCCTGGGCCACCACAGTAATTCAGGACATTCTAATGTTGAACATTATGTTGAATATTTGTAGCTGTCAGGTAATTGATGTCCCCCGTTTCTGATTTCTAGGCACTTTTATTGTCATTTTACATTTTCAACATTAAACTTTCAATACTTATTTTCGCTTCAGCCCTGGTCTCACAGCTTTGTGCTACAAATTCTTTTTAGTCTGATTTTTGTACTAAATTATGTGAGTTAGGAGAACTGTTGACTAAACTAAGATGTTAGAATTAGGTAAACCAAGTTAATCTAAGAAAAGCTGCACTGCTGAACACCAAAGTTTGCAAACTACCACCACAGAACAACAAAGCAGTGCAATTAACAATGGCATGTTTATGTCTTGCACTTCCTGTCAATGGGGACATTAGTAAATTATGTAACAGCATGATTACAGACATGTTTCTGTTGCTTTGACACATACACCTACCTAAACACTGTTGCAGTATACTGACCATGTACACTCCTTCACAACAACAATATTCCCTAATGGCCTATTTAAGCTTCATCATGTGGTCGGCAACGCTGCAAACATCTTACCAGTATGGTTTGAGGAACATGACCTAGAGCTCAATCTGTTGACTTGGCCAAATTCCCCAGTTCTCAATCTGACTGAACATCAGTGGGAGGTGCAGGACTTAAAGGATCTGCCACTAATGTCTTATGTTCCAGAAAACCGCTGCAGGTCTGGTGAAGTCCATGCCTCGGTGGTTCAGGAGTGTTATAGCGGTCGACACAATATTAGGTGGAAGGTGGTTTTAATGTTATGGCTTGTTTTAATGTAACGTTATGGTGAACCAGTCTTAGCCCTGGACTACCAATGTCCAGCACAGTTTAGTACCTTCCTTCTATTAATACTTGCTAATTAACTGATGACTTGAACATCCGGTGTAAATGACAAACCACCTCTTTCCAAGCCGGCATATTTCAAAACTGAACTACACGCCCAGGCGCATGCACATACAGCTACCACCAGATGTCAGGACTGCATGGCAAACAACTTGTCCATTCTGTTTAGAAGCCATGAAATAGTCTTACTGTACTCAGTCCAATTTGTAAACTGGTAATAGGTAAATTCCAGTATTTCAGCTTACATTTAATATATGAATATTTTATATAATATTTCCAGGGAGGGGTCCTCCTAAATTACATTTCTACATGAGAAGAAACATTTGTAACCCAGGGAATATGATGCAAGCCAATGTGAAAGTTGCAAACTGGGCTTTTAAAAAGACAGAGCAGCAGAAAAATACTCCAAGATTCTGCCCATAAAGCCTTGGTTTCAGTTCCTGTACTCTCTGCCTTATTCTGAAAACTCAGTACACATACTAATACCAAGTTACACCCTTAACCCTTACACCCTGCAGCGCAGGACAGCAGTGACTCAGAGGACAAAAGACAACACAATGGACATTTACGATTCAAGCAGCAAACACACAGGTCATAGACAAACACATTCACTGGGTGTGCATGACTAGGAAAACTTGGCAGTCATAATAAAGTCACAATATGTAGCAATAAAATCTGAGTACAAGTGTTATGAGCTCAGTGAAACTTTGATGTATGTCAGAATTATGTACGTTGTTGTGTAAAACACTAGTTATTACAGACCATAACATTTATGCTACTGACAAGTGGACACTGATTATATAATGTCAAAGGCACTTTGATTATATAATGTCTAATACTGTATATCTGGACCATGGAGCAATAAAAGAAGGTGGTGTGGCCAGATAAATTACTTTTTCTTTCTACAGCATGTGGACAGTCAGGTAAATACGTGTCAGTTACCAGCAGGGAAAAGATGGGACCGAGATGCATGGAAAGAACGCATCCCGGCAGAGGCAGTGTGATGCTTTGGGCCAAGTTCTGCTGGGCAACCTGGGTTCCTGGCATTCTTGTGGTTACTTTGGCCCTTTTTACACTTGGCATTAGCATGCATCTTAGGCAACCCACTCGGTACATCAGTTGAGTAGGTGGTCGTTCAATGTGCCCAGGACACGTTAACGTACAAACTAAATGCCACAGTGTGGCCCAGACCACCTCTGAATGCAGCCCAAGTAACCAGATCTCATTGTGTTCTCAGTGCGTCTTAGGTGTATTCATACCAGTATTTATTTGATTGTGCATCTGTGGGATGTGCTGGACAATCTAATCCAGTTCTTAGAGACCTCACAACCTAGGACTTAAGGGGTCTCTGGTTAACATCTTGATAACACACCTTTAGAGATCTTGTAGTGCCCATGCTTTGGCAGGTGGCTTTATTGTGATGGCTGATTCATGAGTAGTTGCAGGAGTGACACAGAACATGTTGCCTTTCCCTTCAGCACTCATTTGAACAGGTTACAACATTCCAACAGGCAGCAAGAGCTGATAGGCAGTGCTTCCTAGACACGGCACAGAAGCAGCACCATATCTAGACAAAGCAGACAAGCCTAGCTAGAACTACCACCAACACTGACCAGCACAGCCAGTTTTGTTACACCAGCAGACATACACCCAGAATGGCAAGCACCATCCCTGACAGAGCTTATTTTTTCCTTCACACGCAGCATGCACCATGCAGAAAAACCGTGAAATAAACCAACAAAAATACCTAATTATGCTGGTAAATATACAGGTTTGAAACAATTACCCAATTACTAGTCAGAAAACTGCTGAGGGTAACCAAAGCATGATGCTGTTTTCTAAATCAATCTTTGATTAAGCAAAGTAACTACTAACCCATATAGAAACAAGACATCTGTAACATTTATCTACAGAGAACTGAGACTGTTGTACCATTCCAGAGTGCAATCAATGAATGTGTGACCCACCAACATGTGCCAATTACAGATGTCTTCTGCTCAGTATTGTTAATCTCAATGTTAAGAGATTAGTAGCTGAGTGGGTAAAACACTTGCCTGTGAACCCGATGAACACAAAGTCGCAGGTTCAAACCCCCCCACTTTCTACCACTGTGTCCTTGAGCAAGACACTTAACCCTCAGTTGCTCCAAGGGGGCCTGTCCCTGTAACTAATGATGGCAAGTCGCTCTGGATAAGGTCATCTGCCATTTGCCACTCTATTATTATTACTTTGCTAAGATGACAGTTTTGCGCAATAGCATAAACCATCCTAACCAGAAAGTGAACTTCATTCAAAAGAAGTCACACTAATCACGCTCCACTGTACCTGAGCACACCCTTCCTGTTAATGAGGAAATCCCCCCTCTGAGCTGCTCACTCTTGACGTAACCTAGAGTTTCCTAGACAAACAGACGCGGTCTAAAATAGCTCAATAAATCGCAAGTTATTTAAAACAACAAGATAACAGCAGGGAAACCAGAATAACCGTAGGTCCTCATCTGGAGTGATGTGGTAAACAGTTCAGCTATAAAGGAAGCAGCAAGCAGTCTTGTTGCCCTTGTCCATTCATAGTACCAATACAGACTAGCAAAAATCATTTCATTTAGTCTATTCAGTAGGCTTTAACATTTAAAGGAGAACTGACTGATCTACCAACCTGGGGATCACATAGGTCTATGCCTAAAATACAGAGGCAGAAAAAAACAGCAGTGTATATACAGGAGAACAGTTCAAAAAACTGTTTTTCCTGCTAAACACAAAGCCATGTACAACTGATGCAACCAATTTCACGGCAAGCTGTGTAAAATCTAATTGCAATAAAGCATCTAAACCAAATCGTGTAGGTTTCAAGAGCAGCCTGATATAAAACGAACTATTTGACTGACTGCACACTAGCATTTTTTACGATATCGCCATTGGCCGATATTCAGGTATCTCTGCGGACAGCCCAGTTGTGCTGCGATACGTGTGATCCATGCTGCTGCTTCTGCAGGACCCCAGCCAGAAGTTTTGCGAGTTGTGAAAAAAGGGTAAGTGTAAAATTCCGATATTTCAAAGACATTTCACTGTGTGTGTATCTATTGTTATTATTAGTGTGATATTTTACTACAAAAACAGAGGGAAAATGTCTAATTATTGGCCAAAAAAAATATCGGCAGCATATATTTAATCATTTAATCGTTACTAACGGTTTACAGCTGTATTATAAATGTTAGTGTCAACATTCAGTCCAGCAACTATTTCTCATTCTGAAAGGTCCAGTGCTCTTTTCTGAGAGGGAATAATATGCTTGCCAGTTTTAGGTTCAGCATTTAGGTTGTGGAAGGGAAAATTCTGAAATGTGTGGTGTATTTAGCATGTACTTTATATCAGAATTTTGAGAAGATAATGTCTGATGCCTAAGATTAACTGTTGTAGAGCAAAACCTCTACTGATCTAAAAGAAAAAAAAAAAAAAACTTTTACTGATACCTGGAACATACTACTGTAATGATGACTAATTGTGAACAAAACAAGTAAAAAATGAATAGCTGTTCAACCGCTAGAACATGTAAAAGGGCTGCAAATTTAAAGACGGAGGCAAGCTAAGGAACGTACAATATCCTGGTGAATGCCAGGCAACGTTTTTGGACTACGGAGCTTGAAGGACTCTTACTAGTTCAGAACCAGTTCCAACTGGCAGAGAGGAAGGAGAAGATGATTTTTTTTCCCTTTCACTGAGAAAACCTACTTAAAAACAAACGCTGTATAAATATACTTGCTCATTTGCTGCAGAAATGTTGATTTTATGTGCCGGTTATGTGCAAGTTAAGCTTGTTCCCTTTTGTAAAAGAGTATTGTAATTTATTCAGATGTTACTGGGCATGCATGCCCCCTTTTCCAAAAAAACATTCATTTAATCAGTTTTTCATTTCCTTTTTAAGAAAAGGAGCTTTAGTAATTTATTTTAACAGATCCAAATGATATTAGGCAGAAATTCCACCGTGTGTTCAGAGATAATAGAACAGCTGCCTCAATGCCAAAACCCAGCATAGGCCTACATCAGAAATGAATAAGAGAAGCAGAATTGATAACGGCACTGGTATTAATAAAATCTTATTATTTTCCACCCCTCCTCGTGTCTCTTACAAGAATCATTAAACTGCAAGGGCATCCCAAGAACAACAAAGTTTTGCAGCTCGGTAGAAGCACAGTCTACTGCATCTTATCTGAAAGATTTGCATCATAGCTGCAACAAATTGCAGCGACTCACATTTGTCCAAACTGTGCAGCCAGGGAGGACAGGGAGAAACAGACGGAGCATTTTCTCAAACCCACCAAGGAACCAAGAACCACCTCATTTCTATTCATGCTGACCATGTGCTGCACTAATGAGCACAGCTGCACATCCCAGCTGAGCCTGGCTATTCAAAAACCAAACGGTCAAATGGATCGCCCAAATGTCCTCTGAGAAACCAACGGGAATAGTGAAAATATGACATAAGCACAGTTTCCATCATCTGTTAACACTTGCACAGGAGGGAGAAAAAACACCATACTCTTGTTCCCAAGAATGAAAATGCTTAGTCATTACCTGAATTTGTTTCACTGTAGTTGTTACCTAAATTTGATCAACTGAGAATATCATACACAGGCATATTTTGGCCATTCTGCTTGTGCCAAATTTGTAGCCCCGAGGACAGAACCGCCGCTGGTTTTGATTATCAATACTTGACTAGAACTCAGAGCTGAGGCCATTCTGGAGAACAGAACCATTTTCAGATCTGAAACCTGATACTTGCCCAGAGCTAGGCTAGAGTCTAAAAGCCCTTCAGATCACCAATAAAACACAGGGAAAGTAAAACTGTGAGGGAAACACAGAGGAGAAAAGAAGGGGGGGGGGAGCACAAGAAAAAGAGGATTAAAAATTGAGGATCCTAGAAAATCAAGGAGTAGTTATTGTAGTCCCAGTCAGTAAAGGCACTGTAAGAACAACAGACTGTTTAATTTTAAGAGATGAAGAGAAGTTGGGTAAGGAGTATGTAAAAATAAATGACTGTTTCTGGTGCCTTACATCGAAAATCAAAGGAGATTATAATCTCAGAAGAAAAAAAAAAGGATGAGAAAATGTAGAATATGCAACCTTTACCCCTGAAAACCCCTGGACACGTAGATGATGTGATGAAATCACCCTGTGACGGTGACTTCTGTAAACCTAAAAGCCAGCATATACGCTAGACAAGCTTTCCAGGCCTGTTCTGCTAATATAACTTAAATCTGTGACCTGAAACAGTGTCTATGCATGAGGGTTTGGAGACCTGTTACACAACATTCCTATTCATCTACTTCCTACATTCTCACCACCTTTGAGCTACCCTAGAGCGGTCTACGCTGATGCAACTGTAGCAGTGTATAGAAATCAAGCAGTGGATTAAAAAATAGAATGGGACCAAAATAGCACAGAGAAGCTAAATTTAGCAGGCTTGTGAAACTGCACAAAAGCAAGAAACCCACCACAATGAGGCATAATGTGTGACAGCAGACCAATCTGTTAAACTCACATCTTACTAATAGTGACACCAACACTTGGACACGTCCATCCCTTCCTACAAGCCATGACCAAGCTGCACAGTCACTGACAGTCTGGGGTAACAGTAGACAATCTAAAAGAGGAAACTGCCTTAGCACGCCGCACTCAGCAAACAGTGAAATCTGATCAAGGGCTCAGCAGTCAGTCAGTCAGGCCAGAGCTGGCAGACTATTCAGTTCACTCAGTTTAAATCACAGCTGGAGACTACAAATCTGTAGGTCTGAATCTATGAGGAGAGTAAGTAATAAACATGAATTGGTAATGGCTAAAAAGCTATTTGCTTTGATAAAATCAGCTAATACACCATGTGGACAAAAGTACTGTTTTGCAGGGTTTGGGCTAGGCCCTTCACATCCAGTGAAGGACACTCTCAATTCCTCAGCATACAAAGATATTTTAGACACAGTTGTGGAGGAACTTGACTGGCGCAAACAAATCCCTGACCTCAACCACATCCAACACCATTAGTATGAACAGGAACGGAGATTGCAATCCAGGCCTTCTCATTGAACATAATCAGTGCCGGCCCTCATAAATGCTCTACAGGATGAATGGGCACAAATTCCCACAGAAACTCCAAAATCTTGTGGAAAGTCTTCCAGGAAGAGTGGAAGCTGTTACAGCTGTAATGGGTGGACCACCTCGATATTAAAGTCTATGTATTTAAATGCAATGTCATTAAAGTATCCGTTGGTGAAATGGTCAGGCATCCCAATACTTTTGTCCATATATTGGAGACTGAAAAAGCATGTATCTAATAAAATGAGAGCCACAGTCCATCATTTATGACCAAGATGGTCTACATATGTTGCCGTAAATAAGCAAATTAAACTGAAAGCAGTGTATTCATGTAAAGTGGCTCCTTACAGTCACATGTGAGCACACCACAGCATCCAGCGTGAATAGTGTGAAATTCTTTCTCCATATTTAATCCATTCACCGAGTGAAGAAGTGGGCTGCCACCAATGGGGGGCACCTGGGGAGCAGTGTGTGGAGACGGTGCCTTGCTCAAGGGTACCTGAGTGGTGCCACTAGCAGTCCTGGGATTCAAAACCACACCCGTCTGCACGAGGAGGCAACTCCCTAACCATTAGGCCACCAGCTGCTCCACAAATCAACAAATGGAATTCTTTTTTCCATTAATTTTCCATTTTCCAATATTCATGTAACTTAAGTTTATTACTTCTACCTTACACCACAACCAATAACACAAATGTCAGTTAACTACAAGTTTTATCAATAACACCAATACTAAAATCAGTATTGCTGTGCAACACCTACATCAGTATGCTGATTTAGGCTATATAACCTAGCACTACCAGAAGATTATGAACAGCATAAAAAACAAAGAAACTTCAGTATGAACCGATTAAGTTCATTATTCAGTATGAACTGAATAAGTATTCTGAATAAGTATTTTCATTTATCCCGTATAAAAGAACAGGCAGTATTGGTGAAGACACTTTCAAAACTTTACAGTAAGCACATGACAACTAGCACTGAATTAATGCACATTAATCAATACTCCCCCTCAAAAGGAGCTGATAAGGTCAGTAAAGCCAGTATCACTCAAGATGTATGGAGGCAAAGCTTGGTATCAGGCAAAGCTTAGCACTGTGCTCAGAAAGCATGGGTGGAGGAGTGTTGGCAGATATACTTGAGGAAGGATGAGGGTCAGAGAGTAAAACAGAGAGCCCTCTCTAAGGGCCTGGGAACGGCTCTTGGGGAGAAGAGAATTCCACTCGGGGTAAGAGGGGCTGCACAAGTAGGAGCAGATGGGTTATAAAAGAACAGTCAAACTAAAAAACTGCATGAAAGGAACTGGCCAAGATTGCAGTTGCCATATTTTTGCTCCCAACACACACCTGGAAATCGGCCAAATTGTAATCTTATTTTGTGCAAAATGTCTGGCAGATATAAATAATGTAAGACTGATAAGAGCACTGTTGGTGCTGCTACAACTGCACCAAAATCTCATAACTGTGCATGAAGCAGCTGGTCCCTTTGAATTTCCATGTAGCCCTTCATTTGATTCATGGTGTTTAATAAGGAAACAGATTTATAATTTATGAATTTTAAAATGCCAGTTTGGCATTTTAAGAGCAAATAGTGTTATTTATGTTGTTATTCATATTATTACTTGCCAAAAAGAGAGCTGCAGATGGGCTAGAGTGTGTGTGTGTGTGTGTGTGTGTGTCTGAGCTTTGAAAAATAGAAAATGGATAAAAATAGAAAAAAAAATAAAAAAAGAGCTATAGGTAATTTGTCCCTTAAAGTAAACAATGAAAATGTGTGTTTTGTTCATAAAGCAAAAGTAAAGCACTTTATTTAGTCCAAAACACACTTACTGCAGGGACTAAAGCCATTTTCAAAATAGGTAACTGGACAACAAGGTGAAAAAAAAAGCTGCTCACGGTGAAGTCAATTAGAGTTTTGGCAAATCATCATAAAGCCAGCACTTTCAAAGCAGCTAACTAGAGCTTTGTTGGAGTGCTGATTTTTTGCCCCAAAAACTACTAGACTACAGGTAGTTTAACAAAAACCAACTAAGATTTTGCTGAATACAGACTTTATAAGCACGATTTAATCAGGCTATTCCAATACTGCAAAATGGCCAAACCAAACCCAGTTCATAACTAGACTAAAGGAAGTTATCAAGTCTATCATCTTCCTCATCTGATAAACTGCTACAGGCACTGATGAGAGAAAAGGAAAAACTCATTATAAGCAATGCAAAGCCAGCCAACTTTTAGCTAAAGCAGGGACAGAGGACAAAAAGGAACAGCCTAACCACTACCAAACTGGTCCAAGGCATTACAGCATAGCCATCAAAAAAATTTCACAAGTGTGTCAGACATGGTGTGTGAGTCAGATGGGTGGGGACCGAGCTGCACCCTTGTGGCGAGCTTGCCCTGCTGCCTGCTCTTCTAAATGATGGCCTGGTTTCGACTTATATGCACTATGGAAGCTGTAACGAGAAGCTGTAATTATATATATATATATATATACACACACACACACACACACACACACACAACTCAGTGACTGTGACCATCACTGGCGGATGATTAAAGTTACACCATTGGTCTGTAGCTCACTTTAACAGTTCTACACGTTGCATCCTCTTTATTCTGCCCTCTAGAATAGGTTGACTGCTCAGCAGGTAGATTAGCTAGTAAGATAACAGGCTCACCAGCCCCGGCAGTTATAAGAGACAGGCCTCTAGTTCAATTCTGACCTGAAATCATCATTATACAAACGCAATGTCCAGTTAAAAACCTACTTGACAGTTAACAGCTTGAAATGCATTTAAGCAGATCCGCCACCAAGAAAGAACCACTAATTTGACAAAGTGGTCATTATCATAACTAAGACATAAGTGCTGTGACAAAGATTTATACAGACCTTGTGTTCTAATGTATGTGGTTGACACATTCATGATTTATGACTGTTTACACAGAGACTGAAATATCCCCTCCTGTTTCCATCAGTTCTGCAGTTTTAGTGCTGACAGCTTTATTGCCTTCACATCATTCGGTAAAAGTTGCAGATATGTTTGCTTATTCCATCACAAGGAAACCACTGCATTTAATCCTTAATAGTAACAAACTGACTGCACAAACTCACACAGTTCATATGAGGATATGGCAAAGCTATTAGGGAACAATCTTCCAGGCTGCTCTTCTGCATCTGAGAAAAATGCGGCCGCTGCTAAGGTGAGTTCGCAAATGACATTGAAAATTAAGCTGACTCACGCCGTCACTTAGCTGAGATTCCACTGGAATGGTGGAACAAAATTTGGAGAGAGTATTTTTGACTCACATACACAATGTCTTGTCATTCTGTAGCACATGGCACAAAAATGCTACTTCTGTTGCCAAAACGTGCTCACATATTAAATTGTATCCAGCTTCTGGTGAAGTTACCTTTAAGAGAGGCCAATTTTTACCAGCTTCACATCAAAGATGGACTACACTTTTAGAACATCATTAAGTGACATTACACAAGCCTTTGCATTCAGAGGACTTCTCATAGTCATAGCACTGGGCACATAAGTCTGCCAGCACAAACTGCATTTGTCCAGAGACACACTTCGTAATACTGTCACCTGATGGAAACAATTATCCACCTTCATCAAGTCTGCAGGACACAGTGTTCAGTCTGACCTCTGTCTCAGTTCCTCGTCACAATCATGGGCTTGGCAGTGCAGTGAGTTCTACCAGAGACTTCCTTCATCAGAGACTGCATTGTTTACAGGGTAATAGAGGCTGGTTGTAGGTCTTTTGTGAAGGTTCAAGTGCCTGGACTGAAAGCAGTAAAGGCGGGGAGGTATAAAGAGGTGAGAGGTGACACAGGGCTTGTTAGAGTCACATTCACTTTTAAAGATCCAATGAAAATCACACAGCAATGATAGATGTTACTGCTAACGATAAAAGGTCATATAAGAAAGCTTTCTGTTTACACGATAAGTAAAGAGAAGACGAATATGATTTGCTAACTCCCTGCCTTTGGACTCTGGTAGTGTAATGAATGAATTTGGGTCTGCCTTGAGCCAGGAGAACTCTACTCTATTCTTGGTGGAAGAGGAATAATGGTCTTGGGCCATTTCCATGGCTTGGCATCGGTTCCTTAGTTCCAGTGAAAGGATGACATTCTGGTGAATTATGTGCTTCCAACTTCGATGCAAACATTTGGGGAAGGTCCTTTCCAGTTTCAGCATAACAATGCTCCCATGCATATAGAGGTCCATCAAGAACAGTTCTGATCTCAACCACATCTTGTCAATGTTTAGATTAACAGGAATGCTAACCGAATCTTGTGGCTACACGGAAATCCTCGTAAGAAGTTCAGAAGTTCGGCATATGAGCCAACCAATCCCTGAATGTTACTGAACATCTCCATCTTTACCAGTCACATCTGTTCTTTGGATCAAGGCCCTCACATGATGCATAATACATTCATTCATGAATTTGCATTGTGATACTATAATCACAATATGTAGCAGTGTAATCACAATATTGCTGTCCATACCCTGAATACCTATGAAAAATATTGGGTTATGCTGTAGACCATTACTTTCAATGCTACCTTTCATTTTCTTCCATGCTTCTATTTATGAATTCATTTTAATGAAACAAGTTTTCCACAGTTCTTCCATCACTTCCAAAATAAACCACAGAAAAGACTGGAAGTGCTGAATCATCGAAGCTCCATCCATCATCTGTTTAGTTTCAGTTCTCCTCTTTCCACTGTTCTTTAAGATGGAGGTCTCATTTATTAATCTTGCCAATTGTTTTTAAACAGCTTAGTCTAAATTCCTTAGGTATACACGGGAGGGATAGAGTGGCATTTCCCTATCCGGAGCAGCTTCCACATAGTCCTTCTCACTGTAGGAACAAAGCGTTCCAGCTTTGGTTCCCCCTTTCCCTCCTGAGATTGTTCGAAACAGTTGATCAAATCACAAAAACAATAGTAGAAAGAAACAGGGGTACACAGCTCACTGTCCCATCTTATGCTTCTTATACCATACCGCTGACATGACGTGAAGCTGACAGTAAAATAACGAAAATGCTTGCCGAGGTGGTACAGACATAAACAAAAGTTGTGCATGTAGAACAAGCATAAATGAAAATAGGTTCTTTTACTTTGTTCACCTGGTATAAATCCCAACCATGAGCATTATAAATAAAATGGCATAGCTTGGAAAGTGGCAGATTTTCACTCCAAACATGCGACCAGCAACTGACCAATATGTTGTTTCTATTTTGGTCAATCTTAATTGCAATTATTTGACGGAATTAAAGTGAGCAGGGCAAGTGCATCCAAATTTGCAGAATTTAGGTGCAACAGTTACTTTAAAAAAAGCCGCAAAAGTCACAACGGGAATATTAATAGGCCACCACGGCATTTTCAATTAAAAACAGAGGCAATGAACCATGTATAATTATGCATTGACATTTTGTTATAGGTGTAGCAGGAACATCCAAATACAGCACTTACTGTCCTGTGTCACGGTGGTGACTGGGGTGGCCAGTAGGGGTCACCCCAGGCCTGTTTGTGATGCCTGCGCCCCACGTCATCTGT
>JBBPCX010045870.1:0-15090 GCA_037974365.1 Hydrocynus forskahlii | reverse complement strand
AGGTGATCACTAATCAGTCCCTCATAAAGCAGAATGAGGTGCTTGTGTAGGAATTTAACAGACTCTGGCATGGAATGGATTCACACCATTAAAAAATAAATTGCAGTGGTCTAATTTTTTTCTCATATATATATATATATATATATATATATACACCTTAAGCTCATGCATCGGCAGTTCAAACACAAGAAGAATAATTTCTTTTTCTTATCCAAGCAATTCTTTGGCAGACACGGGTGGTATAGATATAAAACAACAAATTGCAAATACACCAGCAGGTTCCTGTTCTCTAAATCCTACCATAATCTGGCTCTTCTTGACTATCCGTGCTGCACAGGTCCCCATCCAAGTGGTAGGATTAGACAACTGCCTCCTCCTTTGAGATCTTTCTTCATGAACTGCCACCGTTCTTCTCCAGAGCCTTCAGAAAGCTGCTGCTTTGTTGATCTGCTTTCAGTCGTGGGGACAGACTCTGCTACTTTGTATTTTGGCCTCGGGATGGAATGGAAGTTCCCTGATTTACATTCATTCTCAGGCGGAGGGCACTTTACGGCTAAATTTAAGGTTTGATTTACTAAGACTGCAGTTTGTCAGAAGAACTAGAGGTCTAGTTATGGGACTTACTATAATATCTTGCAGCGCTGGGCAATAATCAGGATCAACTGCAGGAACTGGCAGTTTCCCAGCCAAGAGAAAAAACGGGAATTTGGTTAAAAAAAAAGCCTATAAATGCCTATTTTTATAGTCTAAACCTCAAATATGCCCCCAAATATGCTTTCAAAACACTTTAATTTCATAAATTCAGCTTAATACATTACCCTTTAAAAAGATTGTAAAGGTAAACTCCAGAAGGAAACTGTTGTGGTGCAGGAATGCTGGACTGCAGCTGCCAGAGCTGCGTCACAGGGCAGCAGCCAATCAGCAGCAAGGAGAAATAAATAACACTCTCGGATTGGCTATTTTCAAACCTAATGCCTCTGAGCGCAGCAGTATTTCATCAAACCAAGACATGCTTTCGTACGGTTGCTTTGTGTTCTCTGGACACTACTAAAAAAAATATACAGTTATATTTTATATGGAAATTTACATTAATATTTATGTCACAAAATTAGTAAATTGTATTTTTCTTTATTTTTTAGCACAAAAATGCATGAAAAACTGATATTTTGCCACGAAAAAAGCAAAAAAATATGTGGAGGATATTTGCCATCTCTGTGAATTTGCTGGGGTTTCTGCAAACAATTATTAGTTCGATTCTAAGAAAAAATTCGCAAACAACTGAAGCTGTGAACTCTGAACTGCGACTTCACAGGGGTCAACGGTATACATAATATAAAAGGAAACAAAATAGTAATCAGTTCATTCTAAACAGTGACGAAGCAACCAATCACAAGAACAATCACGCAAATTGCATTCTTGAGGGCAGCAGAATCGCAGAGCCTTGCACAGCCATATCTGTTCTACAAATACAAATTTGCCAAAAGAATGATGGCCCACTGCGCAACCCACCAAAACTGAACAATTATTTTCTTGCTTTGTGTTGGGAATAAATGCATGAAAATTACTTCAAAGAAAAACCATGACAGACAAATGATTTCATCATTTATTTGTTCACAGACTATGTCAAGTATTTGATGTCAGTTTTACAGGTGGGACCCCCAATGGCGATTTTAAGCAGCGACTAAAAGAAATGTTCTCCGGCACAAACTGCGCACCCCCACACCCCCGTGCTATGTGATGGTAATAGTACAAGCAGTGCAGTAGATTGGGGAATTGACAGCATGTCATAAAAAAAATGAACGGAACTGTCACCTGTTGGTTTCCTTCCTTAAAATGACTTAGTTCTCAAATGCTTGTATTTGATTTCCAACCATTACTGTCAAGTGCTTGAACTCATCAGTTGAAATGCGCATTTGTGAAAAATGGTTTTCTCACCCACACAAGATTGAACGGTTCACCTCGAGGACAAAAAGGAACAAATGACCTCGTCACTGCCGGCCAAAATACCTTTCATTCATTTCATTCGCAGATCTCACAAGTCTTTTATTGCCATAGGAATTTATCTGATTGGTTACACAGTACAGAAATATTAGATTCTCGTCACATTTCGGCTGCTCACAAAAATAGGGAAGGTCACTCAGTTAAAGGTCTAAGGTGCTAAAAACAGCCTGTGTGATTTGTCATGCTGTCATTTAAGGCAGGTCTACTATTGACACATTCCTTTAGGTTGTTTCTTTTTTATCCCCAGCCACTACCCCCCCACTCTTTGGAGGACAACTTTATTTTTCATTTTGATAACAACTGCAGTGTCAATTGTTCGAGAAGCCTATACTCACTCACCTTTGAGTTGTTCTTGCTTTTTAGTGAAGAGTTTGATATAAAAAAGATTTTAAAAAAACCACACATTGTACTGAATTTTGTTACCATGATTTTGCAACTGGTCTCATTTTTAAAAAGTCCAAAAGAAAAGGTCAAGAGGTGATGGCCCAAAGTTGTCCAAAACGAAGGCTGTCCATGGATATGTGTGAATCGGCCAATTAATAACTGAGGATTCCTATTTTATGTGGATAGATCTTCCTCGGTGTTTATAAATTTTAAGAAAATGACTTTATACTCCACTATTTTCCACCAACCTGGCACTGCAGCAGAGCTAAAACTCCTCTGCCGAATATACAGCAAGTTTTCAGGCAGTTTATTTATTTGCCATAGGTCAGGGCGGGCTGCAGGGCAATAATGCAAAGCTAGGCACTGATTTAATGTGCGTGGGCAACCATTAATTTACCCGCGCTAGACTGTTCTGGGGCTCCCTTCTGTGCACTTGGCCTTGATCGGGCCAAACGCGATTGGATGACCCTTCAGTTGACCTTGTGCTGCCTACAGTACTGTGTGTGTGTGTGTGTGTGTGTGTGTGTGTGTTACTACATTTACGAATTTATGTTTGTGTATATGTGTGTGTGAATGTGATGTGTATCTCTACATTTGTAATCTAAGAAAAAGTTCTTAATAAAATAAGTATTAGTGCAGAAATCTATCCTGGCGTGACCTTAGAGCTTATTGTTTAATGATTTAAATTATTTATGCAAACTAAATGCAGATATTGCAGAGTCAGAAGAGCACTAGCAAACAAAGGTCCTGGTAAAACCAAGGGTCAGGTCAGGTAAAATTCAAGACCTTTGCCTACATGTCACTTTACCTGCACCTTACAGTTTAACAAAACACCTTCTAGCTACAGCTCTGCAACTTCCTGTGAACTACGTGGCAATGTTTTTTTGCAAACTGGTCATTTTGCCACTTATATAAAAAAATAGCACCATCACTACATTTTTCTTATCATAAATGGGAATGTTTCACAAATGAGGAGGTATTTTCGCTACATAAACATAGCTACAACGCAATAAAAAATATTATTTTCACTGATTTAAATTCTTGACCCACTTTTAAAAATTATGCTTAATAAAATTGAAAAAGTTTAGACATACACTGAAAAACACATTTATTTCTGTCAACATCTATGCCATCTATGTGCCTGGCGATGTTATTAAGGTTATAGTCCAAGACTAAGACCATCTCTAGTCAAGACTGAGCCAAGACTGTCCAAAGTTCAGGGAGAGTCCAAATGAGAAATGGACTGAATCTAGACTAAAGCATCACCAAAAGGTCCAAGACAAGACCAAAAACTATTGAGTCCAAGACAATATTGAACGCAAGCTCAGCCCATGTGTGGTCTACTTGTTAATTCACTACACTGCAAGAGGTAAGCTTCATGCTCCACGCTGAGAGAGCCATCATAGTGGGTTCACCAAAAGGTAAATCGTCATCTAACAGCAAACCAACTCTTTATATGAATGTTCCCCCGGTTTGTGTTGATGCTCAAGGTGTCTGACATCATGCTGAGCCTTGTTTGGTGTTCCTATGTCCCATAGAACCAACGTTATTGTAATTTAAGCAACATATAATAATTATAATAATCGCTACAGTGGTTTTAAAATGCCCTCACATGCAAACGTCCATACAGAACAAAATATCTTTTATCTTAGAGTTCTAGGGGTTAAGGGTCAGTAGAGTCATTGCATAGCAGTACAGTCTGGCAAGACACACTTCGTCCTATTGACAGTAGGTCTGGAGTTTTGTCACTTAATGTGGCCTGCTTGAACAGGAAGCTATTTACGGACCATATGACAGACATGCAAAATAACCAACCACAGACTTTCACCTTTGATTAATAGGGGCTGGCAAACACACCCACACACAACACATTTGCTACCAAGTGCTTCAAGGAAAATTCTCGATAACTTCTAAAGACTGCTTTGAAAAACTGTTGAAGATTGATAACTTCTAAAGATAGACTACAGACTTACTGCTTTGATACCATTGGCTCAAAGACAGGAGTGCTGCTAGAGTTTTTTAAACACTGTATCCACTTACTGTCCACTCAAGTAGACACATGTAACCTGCTGATCCATCTTGCAGATGTTATGCTGTTGATGATAGTCCATGTAAGTACTGCATGGTTTGTGTTGTCCAGTGGTCTTCAAAGTGCTCCTCAGTGGGTCTGCTTTTTTGCTCCATCTATATTCATTGTGAGTTAGGTTCGAGCAAAAAGATGGATTGTCTTGGGGGACTTGTTTGAAGACCACTGCTCTAGTCCTTCCTCAGTGGCCAGTTACTGGCCATAGACACCTTTGACTGGATATTTTTGGTTGGTGTTCTATTTACACCTCAACATTTGGTCTAATGCACTGTCGCTCTGGATAAGAGCGACTGCTAAATGCCATAAACATAATCACACTTCACGGAAGGGTGTGTTTAGTGAAGTCTTGATAAATGTGCATATTTGAGAGGTAAGACACACTTCGATATTTCCTGGAAAGCACATAAAGCTGTGAATCCAATCCAACTGTATTTGTTTAGGACTTTTAGTAAACACAAAGGACCAAAGGACACACAAGACATAAAAAGGCATATAAAAGAAATAGCATAAAAATGTAGAAACATAAAAACAAATAAATCAACAATGAAGCGAATCTAAAATGGGGGAAATGTGCTCATGTTGTCGTGGGCCAGTTAAAAAATGTGCTGCTGCATTCTGTACCATCTGAAGACGAGAGATGCAGGACGCACTGACCCCCACATATAGTGCATTACAGTAATCCAGCCTAGTGGTAACAAAGGCATGGATTACAGTCTCAAAGTGCCGTTTTGGGAGAATGGGCTTCACTTTGGCCAGCTGTCTCAGTTGAAAGAAACTCGATTTAATAACTAATCTGATCTGACTGTCGAATTTAAGATCAGAGTCCACTTTAAGCCTGAGGCTTGTGACAGTCGGTTTAACAAACTGGGCGAAGGACCCCAAATCTACAGGGGGAGGTCCAGTGATGCCACCAAAAACCATCACTTCTGTCTTTCTGTCATTAAAATGAAGGAAGTTCAAAGTCATCCAGGCCTTTATGTCCTCAAGACACTTAAGTAGATGATTGATGTGCGTATCATCCTTATTATGGGGCACATAAATCTGAGTGTCATCTGCATAGCAGTGAAAAGAAATGCCATGCTTCCTAAGAATGGATCCAAGGGGGAGCAAATACAGAGAGAAGAGGAGAGGGCCAAGAACTGAACCCTGCGGGACACCACACACAAGAGGAGCAGTAGAGGATACAGAGTCACCAAGGCTGACGCAGAAGGTCCGATCTGCCAAGTACGATCTGACCCACTCGAGTGCAGTGCCCCTGATGCCCACCCACTGCTCAAGACGTGAAAGCAGGACTGCATGGTCCACTGTATCAAATGCAGCAGTTAAATCTAAAAAGCACAAGAATGACACAGTCACCGGAGTCAGCAGCTAAAAAAATAAAAACTCTTAGAAGCGCTGATTCAGTGTTGTGCAGGGTTTTAAAACCGGATTGGAAAACCTCGAGATTATTGTGCTCTTCCAGAAAGGCCATTAGTTGACAGTACACTGTCTTCCCAAGTATTTTTGAAATAAAAGGCAGTTTGGAAATTGGCCTGAAATTCGTTGGAACAGCAGGATCCAGACCAAGTTTTTTAATCACGGGTTGCACTACTGCATGTTTAAAATATCCAGGGACTCCACCTGTGGACAGACTACTGTTTATGACTGCGGTAACAGATGGGCCTACAGTAGGGAACCCTTCCTTAAATAATTTAGGAGGGATATTGGCTCATTAGTGGAGCCAGAGGGCTTCAAATGACCAACAATCTCCTGTAAAAAAGACATTGTCACAGGCTCAAAATGATCAAAAACCGCAGAGCAGGGGACAGAGAGGGGAAGGAGGGGAAATTAGAGCCCTGGTAGAAGAGACTTTGTTAATAAATGATTTAAGGAAGTTTTCACAGACAGCAGGGGAAGCCTCTATACAGACATTCTGTGGAGCATTAAGAATAGTGTCAATAGTCTTAAATAAAACATGAGGATTGTAGCAGTTGCACACAATGATATCAGACAGATGTTTTCTTTTAGCATCCCTCACAGTTGTCTGATAACGACACCAGGAGTCCCTTAACATTTGAAAAGACACCTGTAGTTTGTCCTTTTCCCACTTTTAGGCTGCTTGGTTTTTAATGGAGCCATGGTATCTAAAACAGATTTGCAGGTGGAATGAAACCATGAGCTAAGCTCCACTGTATTGCGTACAGACTCAGGGACGACGCACGTGTGATTAAAAGCAGCCGAGACCCGAGCAGCAGTGGAAGGGTTAATGATGCGACAACAGCGCCGTGCAGCAGCGGCAGATTTAACTTTACCACCAGCAAGAGCAACCTCAAATATCACAAGCATATGGTCTGAAAGCACAGCATCACAAATCTCTAGGTGAAAAACAGGCAGACCAAATGATAAAACAAGATCGAGTGTGTGTTCCCGCTCCTGAGTGGGTCCAGATACTGACTGCACTAGATTAAAAGAGTCAATAAGGTTTAAAAAGTCTCCTGCCATTGGCTTATCAGGACAACACACGTGAACATTAAAATCCCCAACAATGAGGACACGGTCATATCTCGGCATACTTTCAGCTAAGAACTCAGAAAAGTCCATTAAAAAGTCCTTATTATATTTGGGAGGCCGATAAACCCAGCACGGCACACTGTGTGCAAACAACCCAGCTCGAAAGCTGGTGAACGAGGATGACAGGGATAGCTGTTTACATTTATAGTGTCGCTTAAAAACAGTGGCTCTTCCTCCTCCTCGACCCGACGTCTGCGGGGTGTTAAAAAAGCAACAGTCATCAGGTAAAAGTTTGTTGAAGGCACTGGTCTCACCAACATTCAACCACGTCTCAGTCACACAGAGAAAATCCAGTCCTTGGGACCTGAAGAAATCCTTTAAGGCAAAAGTCTTATTTGCTAGAGATCCAGCGTTCACCAGGCCGATCCTAGCAGGAGCTAGGCTTTAGTTGTCCGGGGAGCCTGACACAGGGGCCGGAGGTTGCGATGGTTCACACTGCGCCAGCGCGGACGAGGGCCGCAGGGGCCACAGGGGCCGCAGGGCTGAAACTCCTCTCCCAGGCCGAAGTGTTGACAGGGCCCAGCAAGCTTCGGGAAATAGCGAGGCCCGGCACGGCCCTAAACGTAGTCCAGGTGGATGAAGAGAAACCCACTAGGCAAGCTTTGAGCCTTACAAGCCTACCCCTGTGTTTTCCTTGGCGACGGAAGCGCTCACGCCAGGGAGGTCGAGCCGGGACGCGACAAAGATGAACTGGGATCCTCGTCAGAAATGGGGGTAAAGTTCCACGTCCATTAAAATCTAACTTTACTAGATCTTGGGTATAAAGCCGAAGATTCAGCAGTGTTTGACAGTCATACACAACTAGAGCACTGATTACACATACATACAGTACAAACACACACATTACTGGTAGGGGTAGATGGCAAGACACACACACTGGTGCCATACATTCCTTAAACTTCAGTAAACTGTGCTGTCTAGTTACTAGACATTAGTAACCCGTCACGCCATATATTACTCTCAAATAACTTAATCATAATGCTCAATCTGGTTCATCAGGCATGCCATTCATTACACTTCATACAATATAATACAGCATCTTTGGATTTTAAGAATTTAATCTGCCAGATGGTAAGCAGCGCAATGAGATACACAGTACTGTCTTAGGCAGCCAAGAATATTGTTTAAAACTATTATAGACAATTTATCAGACCAGTCCCCAGGGACCCCCAGATGGTCCACACTTTTCCTCTGTGCTAATGTGTTGGGTTTCAGGAAAAATGAAGATTATCTAGACGTCTCTTATGACCTGTTTGAGAACCGGTCTTGTATATGACTGTAAGAGACCACTGAAATATGATACAGACACCAAATATTATAGTGAGGACTGTGCAAAGACCCTTTGGCAGGAAGCCACTGCTTCATAAACAATCTCTAGAATGAGATATTCTGGTTTAAAGACTAAGAAAACCTGCTTCTGATATATCTTTTGAAAAACCGCACGTTTCTAGGGGAACATGAAGGTTGGCTGTTTGAAAGGTTTTGCTAGCAATCTGGATTTCTATCTGGGTAGGGGCAATAGTATGTATAATTCATTCTGAATACTGTAGTGAGAAATATTAATGAAAGATAACAAACAAAACACTGAATTCTGTCGTGATGAATTCCATCATCAGGCCAACTGGAAATAATGATGCCCCTGAATTCCTGAAGAGCAGTGAGTATCCTAATGGGCCGATGATTTTCACCATAGGAGCCGAGAGCCAGTTCGTTTAAACTGTCTACGTTGTATTAGTTCTGATGGACTGGATAGTATTGTGCCTCATATAGCCCAGACTAAAACAACCCTGATGACTTTAATATGAATGGCTTGGGCTAAACTGATACAGACTGTACACATGAATATGTGTTCAATGAACAACAGGCTGTTTTTGTGGTGGTGCAGACTGGAGAAGTAAAGATACATTTTGAAACTTGTATACATACATTAAACTTTCATTTAAAAAAGAGAAAAATGATGATGATATGGATCCTTTAACATACAAACAACAAACACATTATCATTAAATGAGCCTGCTACCATAAAACAAAGGTTTCTTTTAGTATGTGATAGAAAGTCACTAAAATGGTGGTAAATCAATTAAACAAACTGATGTTTAGAAAACAGATTCCTATCAATAGTGAGATCTTGCTTCAAACCCTGCTGTTTCACTATGGGCCACAAAATACTACTGCTATCCATGTGCGAACACAGAGCCAGTGAAGACGGTGAGCTAGAGTACCAACATAAGCATAAAGTTTAAGAAAACATTTCACAGTGAAAGAATATGAGAGGAACACATGTGCCCTCTGATTGGCTTCCAGCCACTTTGTCACTTGTTGCTGCTGCTGGGTGAGGCTGAAACAGACTAACAGCTACTGAAATGACTAACCAGAGGTCTTGTTGATAACAGCATCTGTGCTGACTGTGTTGTCAGCAGCTATTTTACTGGGTATAGCTAAACTCTGAAAAGGGGAGTAGCATGTGGCTTGTGGGAGTACCCTCAGTGCAGAATTAAACTTTGTGCTGAAGCCAGTCTGAAAGGTCCCTGCAAAGTTTATATTAAACTGTGGTACACAATATCTTGTATACATTGCATTTGAATAATATCACATGGTGTCAGACGTGGAGAGAAGGTGAAGTTTTGCCCTCTGGAGAACCAAAAGTAAAGGAAGGAATGGTGGCAATGCTTTGTTCCCATGCAAGTCTGCACTTTGCCTTATTAACTCAGGTTAATAAAAACTTTACAGCTGAAAGAGAGGAGGAAAATGATGATGTGTGGTTTGCAAGCTGCACAGCAGCTGACAAAAAGAAGCTCCAAAGAGTGATAAAAACAGCGGAAAAGATAGCAGGATGCCACCTGCCATCCCTGAATGACATTGCCACCTCCCGGTGCCTGTCCTGATCACAAAAGATCATTCAAGACCCCCAACACCCCGCACACCACCTGTTTACACTGCTGCCCTCTGGTAGGATGTATAGAAGCATTAAGAGCAGAACAAATAGCAGAACAGCTTTTTTCCCTGGGCTGGAAGAACTCTAAATGAGCACTTACACTGACACACTCTGCATAAGTATGCTTCTTACTTATTTATTTTTACACAAGGGCCACACTTCATAATTCATACCTTCATGTCCTTGTAGTGTGTGTGATGTACTGGCTTTGTCTATGCCTATGTAAAGCACCTCAGACGTAGCAAATGTAATGACAAAAAAAACCAAAAAAAAACTATACTCACAAAACTAGACAACTGCTTTGTGCCCAAAGTGACTGTAATCCACAAACATGCATGAATACGTCTAGAAATTGAAAACTGTGGTGAATCTGTGGAAAAGCATGTTCACGTTGCCTTTGTGAGACGGCAGACACTTGTGACTTTGGCCCGGCAAAAGATGAAAATATATGAGACAGATTTTGAATGGTAAACTGTCAGAAAAGCTCAAACCAATGCCCGAGTTGACCCTTACAAAAGCCATGGAACTAGCGAGGCAGTCTGAAGAACTTAAAGGTCCCATGAAAATTTCACTTTGTGAGATTTTTAACATTAATACGAGTTCCCCTTCCCTGCCTATGGCCCTGCAGTGGCTAGAAATGGCGATGGGTGTAAAGAGTGCCTTAATCATCCTGCTTCCGCCATTCAGATGAGCTCCACCGCCTGTCATGGCTTGCAAACGAGTGAAGCATAGCAGTTGCTGGGGGCTTAGATTCACGCAAGCCTCTGAAGAACCAGTGGGTTAATTTTATTTTTCTGGAAATGCGCCGACACGACTTCCTAAAAATGTGTATGTTTGCGCCAAACATTTAGCCAAAGACTTTCCTCAACTTGGGGCGATACAGCACTGGTTTTGCTGAACGGCTGAAAATAAAGTCTGGATCAGTAACTCTCTCTGGACAAGTAAGTCAACTTAACGCTATATAATTTTGTAGCTTTGCTGTATATGGTTGCCTAGCTTTTTACCCTTAGAATGTGGCGGTAACATTAGCTCTGCAGCTAACAGCTAACAGCCCAGGTAGCAGGCTACTGTCGCAAATGTAAAGGTAGGTAGCATCAGGTATGTGTGTGAATGCTGTGTGAATACACACATTAACTTGAGTATTGTACTTCTTTGTTTTTTGGACCACCATGCTGCTGTTAGTCTACGAGCCATTGCTATACACTGTAAACATTAGTGCATGGTACCGCATGTAGTAAATACTGTCAGCCCATCCAATTACTACACACGTCCTAAGTGAATGGAAGCATGTTGTGGATACAAAAAGGGTGTCATCTCAGAAAATACTTTGCAAGCCTCACACATCGAGAGTCAGGGTAAACCTTGACAGGCCAGTGGGTAAATGACAATTTACAGCTATCAAGCGATGGGTCTAGTAAAGAGAGTAGAAGTGCTCAAATCCACCAACTTCAGAGCAATAAAGGCAGTAGAAATTTGTCTTAAGAGCCTTCCAGTAGAGTGTGACAACTGCTGGTTGTGTGTCCATGTCCATCCTTTATAAAATTAAGCTAGACCTCAAAAAAACAGTCCACTGTGGTATCATTGAAGAGGAGCCCA
Source organism: Hydrocynus forskahlii (assembly GCA_037974365.1). Taxonomy (NCBI): domain Eukaryota; kingdom Metazoa; phylum Chordata; class Actinopteri; order Characiformes; family Alestidae; genus Hydrocynus; species Hydrocynus forskahlii. Next base: position 3,538 of record JBBPCX010045870.1, on the reverse strand, counting down.
CAGAATGGTGTGTATCTGTGGTGGACTCCTTAATCTCTTATTTGATGCTACACTGGTGTCCCTTGCCCAAGTGTCCCCAACTGGCTTGGCTGCTCAACTCCCCATGTGCTCCTCCCCCAGTCAAGGACGACTGCTGTTCAAAAGCTCTGGAGATTGTCGCTCCTATTGTGGACTACAGACTCTCAAAGTATTCTTCACTCAGACCCCAACAAAAACTATTTCTACTGATTCTTAACTGTATCGACTCTGTTAGCCATAAATGGGCAATCTATTCTGCTGTGTCTGTACACAAAAGCCCTTTATTGTCATTTATCTCCATAGAGATTCTTTCTCTCTCTCTCTCTCCGGAGCAGGATAGGTCCCCATTTGAGTCTTGTTTCCTCCTGAGGTTTCTTCCTTAGAGAGTCTTTCCTCACCTCTGTCCACCCTTGGCTTGCTAACTAGGGATTTGGACCTTGATTCAAAAAGGTAATCAAAAATAATACATTTTTAAATATAAATAAAATTATACAGACAACATTCTGTTGCAAAGTTTAAGAGCCAAGGAAAACAAATGCTGTCTTCAGAATAGCTTAAATACATTCCTAAGTCTCAATACACACAAATGCCTTTTGTGGCAGCACCAGCTTTACCACTGAGCACATATATTCAACAAGGAGAGCATGTGTCCAGACAAAAGTGGGAACCGTCACTCACCTCAAGACTGCCAGAAATGTTTCAGACCTCAGGAGAATGCTGGGAATGATTCATTAACTATGCAGTTAGGTCCCTCGTCTTTCAGAGAAAACAAAGCTTCTCGGTTGCTCAGGAAAGATACAGCATGGTTCCAGGGTACAGCACAAGAAGAGGCCTTTAAAGAGGTAAAATCTCATAACCAAGCCACCTGTGCTGGCTTTCTACAATGTGACAGCCACTGTGGTTAGAGCTTATACTAGCAGTTATGGTCTGGGTGGACCACAATAGACAGCTCCAAGCTATAGCATACTGCTCAAAAGTGCTGACAAATGCTCAAAAACTGTGCAGAAATTGAGAAAGAATGCCTTGCAGCTGTCTAGGGATTCCTGTTTGGCTTGGAAAGCTTCACCCAGCAAACAGATCACAAACCATTAACTGCACTGATAAATTCCAGAGACCTAGATTCAGTACAATTGAGATGCGAAAGACGACTTCTACAGATGATATGCTACAGCCCAACAGCACTGTTTGTTCCTATGTACCAGGTAAGCAGCCAGTGGTTGAACCTTCTCAGGGTTGATCTAGACTTTTAAGCCATTTTACAGTGCACCTCGCCACCTCATGTGCTTCAAAGGGTACACGATAGTCAATGAAGAGAAAGTCTGGCATCAGAAAAGTTATCCAGAAGTTAGTCCACAAATGCAAAGAAGGACAAAGACAAAGTTTGCTCAGAAAAAGGAACCCCTGATAACTATTCTGCAACCCAGTTGCCTGTGGGAAAGAGTAGCAGCAGACATATGTGAAATCTACAAGCAGAACTACTTCATACAGCTCCAGGAAAAAAATAAGAGAGCACTGCAGTGTATTTTGAAATCAGCATCTATATGTGTATGACAACCATTCCATGCCAGTGTCTGTTAAATTCCTACACAAACACCTCATTCTGCTTTATTTCAGCTTATTTAATGAGGAAAAGTATAAAAACACTGCTGTAATCGACACTCTCCTCTCACAATGAGACCATTTGGATGGTAAAACACTACTAGAAGTTCGTCAAAGGTAATTATTGCCATTTTGTTTAAGAGTGAACAAGAGATTTGTTTTCTTTGAATTATTCAAGTTCTGTAAACACTGTCATTTCTCTTATTTCGATGTTTTGTCATTTCCTTTAAAATTATGGTTTAAAGAACAATATTTTTATCTGGAAATGAAGAGAAATATTGTCAGCAGTTCTTAAAAACGAAGGCAAAGCTGTTCAGTTCAATACTGGTACCAATAAAAGATAAAGAAACTGAGAAACTGTCAATTTTTTGCAGTACTCTCTTTTTTTTTTTTTGCCGTTGTAGTTGTGGACTACCTTCCTCATCGACCTAGCTGCTGAAGAAAAAGTCGGCTTGACGGGGCAGTTCTAACATTCTTATCACATTTAATGGACTCCAGTTTTCTGGTTTGGCACATGACTACGACTGTCATGTCACAACAAGTTCGCGCCATCCACAGACCAACAGTGGAGATGAGAAGCAGACTGCCAAGAAGATTCTAAAACAGCAAGATCCATTCATCGCCAACAGTCTCAATGCAATCAAATGATATCAAATCTACAGACAGCATGTTAGCTCTGCAACAAGTGAGAGAAACACTGCTAACTTCAATAAACAGTACAACCCCAAAGCCTAACCAGAACCTGGAACCAGAGTCACGGTGAAACTGGGGGAGGAAAGTGGATGGAAGAAGAAAGGGATCGTGCTTAATAAGTGTGAGACACTAAGATATTCTCCCATAGAAACAAACAAAGAAGTGCCTAGAAAAAACTTCAAGACCTAATGCCCACAAGCTTTACTGCAGATTCATCACCTGAGCCATGCAAAACAAAGCAGCAACACAAGACTAAGAACAACAGAGGAGAAATTCACCCAGACTGAAACTCACAAGTTGGGTTGTCAGCTGCACACGTAATACTTTTCTCTTCTGTGCCATGGGCTGCAAGCTTCTTGATGATGTTGTGTACAGCAGACACTGGAACATTACAATCTCTTGTAGCCTTATTGTCCATGCTTTTCCACAGTGCCCACGCACTGCCCATGCATTTTCTCCCATTTTCAGATCATTCTTTAGTCTTGTTTTGTTTCTGTACGTGTGGTGCATACAGACAGCTTTTCTCGTTTTAAATTGGCTAAACCTATGATTTCCATTAGAAAATAAGGAGGTTTACTTGCTTGAAATCCAATTATCTCTCACAATTCCTACAGGGCATCAAGTCAATTTATAGAGTGAAATACGATTCTGTTTATTGTGTTTCTATGCAAACAAAGTAAATGCATATTTGAATATCAAAGTTCTGTAATTCAGCAGTTGAATCAACAGTTTTCTGGAACACAAATGGCTGTATTTCTGGTAAACGGTGTAAAGATATTTCTGCCCATGGTTGTACACGCCACCCTTGAAGTCTTTCACATGTCTTTAGAACGACGCCACTACATTTCTTCCAGGAGAGGATGAACAACTCTGAGGAATCCAGCTATGCTTTCAATGCTGTGCTTAGTTTGCTTTTATATATTTTATGCATTTTCTACTTGATGTAAAATAAAATTCAAAACAGACCAGTCAGAGTGCCCATGCAGATTTATTTCTGTGCCACATTCCTGACCATGCAGAGGAACTTTTGCAAGCGAAACCTCATATCTGTGTATACTCAGATCCCTCACACACTGCCCCCACACACTGCCCCCACACACTACTCCCTCACACACTACTCCCTCACACACTACTCCCTCACACACTGCCCCCACACACTGCCCCCACACACTGCCCCCACACACTGCTCCCCACACACTGCTCCCCACACACTGCTCCCCCACACTGC
>JBBPCX010045859.1:0-15091 GCA_037974365.1 Hydrocynus forskahlii | reverse complement strand
ACTTTCTACTTTCTTCTCTTGTTCTGACCACTTTGTTGCTGTAACAATGCAAATTTCCCACCTGTGGGGCTTATCTTATCCTATATTATCTTAAGAGCATTTTGAATATAAGTTTCTCAGGTGCCCAAAACATTTCTTCATTTTAGGTGACTATAAAATTATTTTTCCGTGAGTCAAAACTACCCACAAAACAAGCACTGAATTTCTCAAGCACTGAATGGTGCAACACTCTGGAAGGTTTACATCCCATTCACACTATGCTATTATATTACATTACTGTACTTACTGTACACTGTTTTGGTGCCTGTTTATTATGTTGTTTGTATTGTTTCTGCTGTTAACTTGTACTCTGTTGAATGCTGCTATATGTTGCACTGTGGTCCATGGAGAAATGTCTCATCACACTATGTACATGTTCACAGCTGCTGTAAAGCAACCTTGTACCCTGAACCTAAAATGATGTAAGAGATATTCTGTAATCCTCCCTTTCACTGACTGAGATTGACTGGATAGTGAAGCAAAACACTAACATGTAGCGTCCCAGTAATCTTCATCCTCTTTTCCACTGACGCCGACAACTGGGACTGTCGGTTTGGTCTCGTCTACCTTCCAGTAATCATCCTCTGGACGATGGAGATGTGGAGACAACAAGCAGAAGGAGGAGAAGTAGAGATATAAAAATGAGTCAGATTGATTTTAGTTGATGCTCCACCCACATTACATTCTTTCCTTTTACTGCTGCCAAGTACTGCTGCCTAATTTATCAACAAACAACAGGAATACAGGATAACCATCATTTTGTCTGACCAAAAGAACATGGAGAACAGATGTTTCACCTAAGTCAGGATAAGGGTTTGGATATTCCTCCACATCTGGAACAACATCTGTTGGGAAGTCAGTAGGAGCGTCAGTGGGCTTCTCAGTGGGTGGATCGGGGGGCACTGTGGTGGCTCTCTCTGTAGTGTAAACTGTGGAACAAAAGGCTGGCAGTTAGTCCACTTACAACAATAATGACTAACCCAGTCTCAGTGTTTTTGTCTCTGCCCCCAAACCACTGAGATTCAAGATTCTTTATTTGTAACGTACATGCATTCAATTGAAGAGTTCGTAAAAGCTAAACTAGGGTAATAAACATTTACAGAAAAAGTGGATTCCAACTAAACAAATAATACAAACATTGGAGGCAAACAAAAGCAAGATCTGTACAGTGTTCAAAATGTAACAGAATCGAATATCTATGCGCCGTAAAGTGCAGTGTGGTTCACTGCTGATGTATGGATTTAAATGAAAACACAGCAGGTGAGACACAGTGAGGTAGAGAATACAGTTTGCGTTGCGATAAACAGTTAAAGTTTGTCTGCTGGATGTATGAGTCAGTCTTAACCCCTTACATTTGAAGGGCTGGTTTCCCAGATGTTGATTAAGTAAAGTCTTGGACTAAACAGAAGAGTCAGTGGTGACTCAACACTGGAAATTCTTTGTAGTATAAGATGAAGCTTAATCCACATATTGAAAATGTAATTAGTGTAAAATTGTACAACAGCATACATATATATTTTATTCATAGTATAAATCTGTATACAATACTGTATTGTTGTCCGCCTGTTGTGTCCCCCCCATAGGATTTTATTTTTTAGGTGAAGCATTTATATTTTCTGATATATATATATATAGGTTTAATTATAAATCATCACCCCTTTCTACCATCATTGTTGATCTGTCTGAGTGTACTGCTATTGTGCCATGTTGCATTTTGCGCCTATGGTCCAGTAGGACGATATTTCATCTCACTGTGACAATAAAAGCTCTACTTGACTTGACAATGTGGGTCCACACCTCAGTTTCTCACTCTCATATACCGTGTAAAAGTCTTTTAAAAACTGTTTAGATGAGCAGCGAATGTTTTTTTTTAATTTCTAAATATACTAAATAAAAAGAATAAATACAAATAACATTATACAGTAAATAGTGATATAATAGTAAATCAGTGTGTTGTTGAAGCCCAGTATTACTTGTAGATTCCATCAGAAACCTGGTTTGACTCAGTCAGTTCTTCATTAAATTAAATCAGGAGCTGCTGATGGAATTTCACAAATCCAAACAACGGCTGGAGGAACCGAGGAGGAATCTGGAACCGAACCCGTGTTCTCCTCACCAGCTCGCAAAATATTAACTGCAAACCAAAAAACTCTTAATAGTTCTGCTGTTGTCTTGTTTCTTTGCATGTATTCCAATATTAACTGTGCTAGGAAAAAGACACGCTGAGAAAAATAGCTTGCATAGGTGTCTTTTGCACAGTGCTGTAACTGCAATACAATACTAGGTGTGACCAACATGGCAGCAATGTTAAAAGATTCACTCAATAGAATGGTGGCAGGGACACAGGGTGGGACGTTTGGGTTTTGGGTCAAATTCCATTACACAGATTGGTCACCAACCTTCATCCCAGTACTGGTCAAGCTCAGGGTCGAAAAACTCCTCGTCGTACTCGATCAGAGGCGTGGTTGTAGGCGGTAAAGTTGTGGTTGCGATAGTGGTGGTGATTATCTCTTTGTTCTTCTTCCCCTTCTTCTTCTTCTCTCCTTTAGGCTTCTTGTTGGCCTTCTCGCCTTTGGGTTTCTTGGTTGGCTTTGGGCCTTTTGGTTTTTTGGTGGGTTTGGGTTCCTTCTGTCTTTTCCCTCTTCCTTCCTTCTCCGGTGCTCTCCGAACTCTATTCACTGGATGGAACGATGGAGAAACAGGTTAAAAGAGGTAAGAAAGGCACCACAAAGCCAATCTTCAAAGTGACCCTTAAAGATACAACCCTGAAGCAGCCTATTACGCAGAGTAAACGCAGAGTAACAAATCAGTCCTATGGAGCTAAACACACAGCACACTCACAAACAGACTCCACGACACTAAAGCTCAGCTCTTTTATAAAAAAGACGTGTCACTGTTTGTCGTTTAATTAAAACTAATCAGCCTGTGAACGCGGCTGCATGTGCTTTTCCCACCTGTTTTCGAACGAGAGCGGCGAACCCCACCCATTTCCAGCTGTCCTTAACCATAAATGGCTTTGTAATAGACAGTGAGTTAACACTGAATGAAGAAAGTCAGAAGAGGCGCCAGTTCAAGACGCTGCCGTTGGCTAAACTTTTGTTTTGCCCATAAAACCAATGTTTGGGTGACTCCAAACACTGGTTTTATAGAAACCACACAACGATGCAAACGCGCTTCACATTTTCTCACGGAAATGCTATCTAGATTCATTTAGCTTTGTATTACACATTAGCTTAGGAGGCTCTATTGGAAGAATGAGGTAAAGTGGCCTCTTATAATCACGCGTGAACACACCACAGCACACACTGTGAACACTGTGAAATTCTTTTTCTGCATTTTACCCATTCACCAAGTGAAGCAGTGGGCTGCCACCAACAAGGGGCACCCGGGGAGCAGTGTGTGGGGACGGTACCTGGCTGAAGGGTACCTCAGTGATGACACTAGCAATGTTGGGAGTCAAACCCACAACCTTCTGATTGCAGGGGCAACGCCCTACCCACTAGGCCACCAGCTGCCCTTGCGAGGTGGCACAGTGAGAAGGTCCTAGGTTCCATTCTCAGCTGAACAGTACTGCTCTTTTCTTCAACCCTAGGATTATTTTCCATTTTCAATTGTAAAGAAAATGTGTTATTTGTAGGGAATGTGTACTAATTCACCATTTCATCATTCATCATTCAAAAAAACCATCATTTGACCAAGAGGACCCAAATATTTGTATATGACTATGTTATACAAGCTACAGTAATATTGTATTATATTACTATTGATGTTGTTATTATTAATATTACTTTAAGAACCACTCAGACTGACATCTTTCATTCTTATGGGGTCAGTTATGACATCTTGGTCTAAACTTGCAGCTTATCGTGGCTTCAAAATCTGCAAATCTCTCTTAAAAACTTCGTCTGAGTTTTTGAGTGTAGAATCCGGAACAGTGTTATTAAAGTGTTATACGGTCCAGGCTGAAAAAATCCACATAAAACCCACCCAGTCTGACTCTTTCGAAACTGCTGCCAAAAAGACTTTACTCTCTCCTTCAGGCCTCAGACTCAGATCATTGTCTGGCTCTTCTACTAACTTTGGACCAAAAAACCTAACAAACAAACACACACAATTTATTCCCAACACATGGTTCAGAGTTTTTCAGACTGAGTCCAAACAAATGTGTCCAAACAGCCTCTGGACTCCTCCAATATGTCTCCAACCAGACACAAATACTGGTACAATACTGTGCAAAACTCTTCAGCTGCCCATCATTTCTTTATATTTTCCTTTCAATAACTTTGTTGGTGCTAAAATACTATTTTATGCCTGTCATTGTGTCAGTTTTTGGCATACTGAGTAGATTAAATGGAACAAATGCGAACAAATGTTTTACTGCGACAGACTGAAAAAGTGCACAAAAATACAGTTGGTAGGACTGAGAAGAGAGAGAAGTTAGTGTGAAAATGTCCAAGCCCCTCCCCTTTCTTCTCTGCGCAGCTCAGTATAACATGTAACAATCTCAACATCGGTTTTGAGCCCTTTCAGGTGCTGGAGCTCCCTTCAGCTCCTAAAAGATGCTCTGATGTTTATCTTTGTTTTGTCTCAGCCTTCTTTCTTCCTGACTTATTTTCTTCCTCTCTCTTCTTCTGGTGGCTGGTGGTAATTTATCTACCACTGCATTGATCCACCATTGCAATGGTATTCAAAAGTTTTTTTTAATCAACATTAAAGGACCCATGCAACATCACTGATTTGGATACAAGCAAAACTGTCTAAATTTACACATCAAGATCTTTGGGTCCCATCTTTAAGACCAAGTCAATATGACTCTGGTTCGTTTTCAAAGACCCAGTTTGAATATTTGAATAAATGTTGTTTTTTTCCTCAGATGTATATTGCTGCACCTTATAAAAAGAGATATATAAAGCCGTGGCATAGCTCCCATGGGTTTAACAAGCTTATTCCACTGTTAGTGGCTTTAAGGCACAGTTTAATAGCATTATTATGTGCTGCACTTACAAAGGACCTCCAGGTTGATGCTGGCCTGTGATGCAGTGTGTGTGTTTTTGGCCACACATGTATACACTCCAGCATCCTCTGTCCTGGCCGTGTGGAAGAGGAGGGAGCAGGAGGTCCTGTCATGTCTATGCACCCTGACATTTCCATGGTTTTCTTGGATTTTCTCTCCGTTTGGGGCAATCCAGTCAACGTTCACAACTTCTCCAACCGCTGAAAGCACATTGAGAAGTTAGTGCATTAATGGACTTTTGAAGAGCAACAAAAGTAATCCAGGCTCCACCCACAAATTTGAATCTCTTCCTTTGTTTGTTCAGATGTTTCTTATTATGACCACTGATGTTTCAATCCTCATGATGCTTGGTGGGCTTGTGGCCCTACACAGCTGATGCAGAATAAGAAATTTGGTGTCCCTAAGGCTTGTGCCTCCCTAAAGTGGGGTAGACACAAAGTTCTTTTTAGGCAATAGTTTTGCCAAAAATGTGTATAACCTCGACGAGGTGCATGACCAAACCAGAAAGTGTGACAGTATGATATATTTGGCATCAGTAGTATTTCAATCCATATTAATTAAAGGAATATTTTGGCAAAAAATCTCATTTTTAACAATTTCCCACTGACCCCAAAGATGGTGGATCTGGTGTCCAAATTTTGCTCCTTTAGTTTAGAGCTGCAAGGCTAAAATCACCTAAATCTTTTATCGTAGATACATCCCCAAACTTTATCTGGACTAAATGGTTTAGGACACAGTGTGACTTACCGTGTGTGTAGCCAAACACCGCAGACACTTATTTACACAACAGAGTCTGTTTTCACAAACTGCCTCAACAGCAAGAATGCTGATCTAGAGTTTCTGTGTCAATACAGAGGGCAAAAGGGCTTAGTTCACTGTAAGTAATCACATCCACAAGTCTCTTCCACCTTAACAAAGAGCTGGATGAGGTTTGAGCGGCTGCAGAGAAGTTTTTGGGATTTGTTGAAAATATTTGGGTCCTTATTGATGCAGTATTTGTTAACTAGCATAAGCCTTGTAGCTTCAGTTCTAAAGAAGCAAAATTTTGGACTGTAAACATGTCTGACTGACCACATCTGGAGTCAGGGGAGCACGCATTTTTTTGTTAAATTCCTTTAACAAAATCTCTGCACAATTAGAAAATGATTCCCAGTCTTAGCCAACATTCTTTAAAGCTTGTCGAACCTGCGAGCTACTGAAGAATGTATTGGTGGTGGGCGGAGCCTGGATGGATGGATTGCTTTTTTTTCACTTAATACCTCCTCACCTATGCAAAGGAAGCTTTTGCTCTCTCCTACTTGGATGTCTCCATATGAAGGTTGGATCACTACTTGTAGGAGCTCTAGGGAAAGAAGAACACACACACACACACACACACACACACACATTCAAATACATTAGTTTGTATCCCTGTACGGTTATGGTACTGTCCTCCATCCAGCCCAACATCAGCTTTGGCCTACTTTTGAATAAAATCTTTTTCAGTGGAAAAAGTTGAAAAAATGTGGGTTTTTTCTGGTGGAGAGAAGCCAAAACACAAAATGCACAAAATGTTCATGTTTTAATCAAACTGCAGAGATTTGGACACCACAAGAGACCACAAAGAGATAAATATGTACGCACACACACTTGCGGACACACACACACAGGATCCCATGTTGACCCAGACGCTCTGGCACTCAGGGCTCATCCTGTCCTGTCTCGCTGGGCCCTTTCAGTCTTCTAGGGAAAGTTCCAGATTTTAAGCAACCTTCCCCCACACAGCACTGATCTCATTGTTCAAACACAGCCAGACTAATAACTCCATCAGTGTATGTGTGTGTGTGTGTGTGTGCGTGTTTAGGATTTGCCAGCTATTTACTCGAGCTGTCATTCATGTTGTAGACTTAAACTGCATCAACAATCAGGGCAGAACCATCTAAGAGAATCCTGTCAAACAGAATCTTGAGGGCAGATCCACCTCCCAGAAAGTCTCTGTCGAGCTGCGGGAAAAGACACTCTAGATCCTCCTGATCAGTGCGTAGCCAAAGCTTTCATTCCAAAACTGACATTATCTTAAATTCTTTTCAAACAGTGTGAGGAACAACCACTGAGAGGAACCATGGCTCCAAAGGAGAGCCTCTGTAAGAGCAAGTAGAAGAAGTAAGGAGAGGAACCAAGACTCAAATCAAGAACCTCCATAAAAACATGGAGAAGGACTACTGAGAGGAACCAAGCCTCAAAAACAGAAACTCCAGCAGAGCATGTGGAAGAACCAAGGAGAGGAACCAAGCCTCAAAAACAGAAACTCCAGAAGAGCAAGTGGAAGAACCACTGAGAGGAACCAATGCTCAAAAAGAGAAATGTTCATAAGAGCATGTGGAAGAACCACGGAGATGAACCAATGTTCAAAAAGAGAATCTCCATAAGAGCATGTGGAAGAACCAAGAAGAGAAACCAAGACTCTGAAGAGGAACCTCCAAATCCTCTTAAGCCAGATGGTTCACAGATGCTTCTAGACGCACAGTACTTTACGTGAGCACACCTGGCTACCACTGGCAGAAGCTTTGTACCTCTTGACACCTCTCATCTGCTGACTCTTGCTGTTTTAAAAAATTACTCTGGGTAACTGTTCTCTTTGATCTGATACTTTGATCTATGCAGATCCAAGACATATTCCAATCAGACAGCTTTAAGCTTGCTGTAAACTAATCAATTAGGCATCATTTACTTATTTACAGGGTTTATGATACTGTGACACACTGTTATCTATAAAACCTGACACTAATACACACATCAGGCTTCAGGATAGTTGCTGCTACAGCCAAATAAGCCTAACAAGTAATGGGAGGTATATAAAAGTAAGCACGATGCATAAATGGACACAATAGACACAAATGGACATACAACACTAAAGCATTAGCATCCATGGAAAAGACCAGATCGCTAACTGTATGTTTATGTCATCTTGTACTTTTTTTCAGCCATTTGAGCAAATGAAGCCAAGTAAGATGCAAACCCTCTGCTTTTCCCATTATTTAAAGATCTGAAACCTCGAGCCGATGATGCCAGAGAAAGCCCTGCTAGCTTTATGGAAAATACTGCAGCGCTAACAAACACATAAGCCTGTCATTAGCCATATTTTCTTAGCAACATTAGAGTCACTCACTCCCTTAAATGCCCATAAATCTCCAATGTCTGCCCTTTTGAAATGAACTGAACTGGGGGGTTTTTTGGTTTTTTTTTAAGGTTCTTGGTCAATTTTTCTGCTTGTTGAGACGTTTTGCCGTTTACTGATCCAGAGAGCCGCACTGTGCCTCATTCATCTGCCGGACTGTAAAACACTGGAGTGAACAAATATCTCCACTGTGCTCAGCTGTGGCTGAGAGTTACAGTCTGGAGATTCGCTGTCTCATGCCAGGTAAGTACTCATGTCTCCTGGCTGCGGTTTTGACACTGTTACTCCATTTCCAGGTTTGAGTTGGACAAGGTAGGATCTTTTGCTGTATTTTCTTTTAGCCAAAGCTGTCAACTGAAGCTAAACAGAGCCTGTGTAATGGAGACAAACTTTTACAACACCTTACGAAGATATTTCATTCCTGTCCCACGGACCACTTTGTTAGAAACTCCTCCATTATAACTCTTCCACGCAGGTGTACAGTTACAGACCGGCTCATCTATCAGGCCTCCTCTACCCCATTCATCACTGGTCAGTTTCTGTTGATCAGATATTACTGGGGCAGTGGGCAGTGATGGGGTTTTTACACACATCAGCATCACTGCTGGGTAGAGAGTGGTCCACCAGCCCAAAATATCCAGCCAGGAGTGAAAACTGACCACTAATGAAAGGCTAGAGGAGCTCGCACACACTCTGCACCAAGAGATGTTACTAAACAATAAGTAAGTACTGAATAATTCATAGTGGATACTGAATGTGGTAGATTCTGAACAATTCTTCATACACACTGAATAGTTCACAGTACATAATAATTCCTAGTAGATACTGAGTCATTTTTAGTAGATTCTGAATAATTCTTACTACATACTGAATAGTCTATAGCAGATACTGAATAATTCATAGTAGATTTAAATTTATACTAGATACTAAATACTTCATGGTGGATACTGAATAATTAACAGTAAATATTGAATAGTAGTAGATGCTGAATCATTTTCAGTCGATACTGAATAGTTAAAAGCAAATACAAAATAATTAATAGTAGATTTTGAATCATTTTTAGTAGATACTGAATAATTCATAGTTGATCCTGAATAATTCATAGTGGACACTGAGTAATTTTTAGTAGATAATGAATCCTTTTAGAAGACACTGAATAATTCATTACAGATATTCTTCAAATACACTTGAAAATAACAGTGGTTAATGAATCATTCATGTTAATATTAATGTGAATACCAAGCAGTGGTACTATTATTATTCAGAATGAGAATCAGAACACTTTACTGATCCTGAGGAAATTGATTATGTAATGACTGCAAAACCACACAGAGACAAAAACAATCTAAAATATACAGTCTAAATAAATCTAAATAAATCAAGATGGTAGTCAGGAGTGTGTTATACTTAGTAGAGATCAGTTGTAATGTTGACATAAATAGTGATTTGCACATGGTAAGACTGTTGCACATAACGATAATGTTTTAGGACCTGATTAGAATATTGCACAGGACTGGTCATGGTAGACTGTTGCACATCATAGCAAAGTTTACTGCAACTGGATTTTTCAGTCTTTTCTTGTCTTCGGTAGATTATTTGTGTGATTGTACACACTGACTCCCTGCACACAGGTGCAACTCTTAGAATCATTAAACAGATAAAACTCTGTACAGTTGGACTGAATGAAGCACCTACTAAAAGGCTACACAAGGAACCAAAAGCTATTCCAACGAGACCTTTTTGGTTCCACTTGGCACCTTAATGTTTTTTAACCCATTCACGTCCAACGAGAACTTGTTCTGAATGTTCACTCTTTAACAGTGTGAATGTGAATGTTTTTATTATTCACACTGAACATTAGCTGCCACCAATCAAGACACACACCAAATTTGATTTTGCTTAAAAATAGTATTGTGACCAAATGTGACCAAAAGACATTTGACTCTGTTGAACCATTTAACAATACCCAGCCCTGGTTGTGGAGGTATAAGAGAGTGTAAAAGGTTCATATTCTTCAGTACCTGAAACAGGCTTGGTCTCCTCCTCCACATGTGGCTTTGTGTCTGAATCCGGTGCTCCAAGCACAGATAGTCCTAAAGCTGGAGTCCAGCAGTGCAGCAATACAGTCAGACTGAATACGGACAGCGCAGTGTGAGTGCTGTGTGCAGGCATGGTGATCTACTCACACTGAGACACACACACACACACACTCCAGAGACTGGAGAGAACAACAGATGAACTGAGAGCTGAGGAGAGAAGAGAGGTGAGGAGTGAGAGTGGGGATGTCAGAGGGAGAGAGAGCGAAGGGGAGGAGAAAGATAGAAAGGGGTGGAGAGAGAGAGAGAGAGGCATCTGGATGAAGCATAAGTGAGAGAAAAAGAGGAGGGGGGACAGAGTCAGCTGAATAAACTAAAATTGCTTTCCAGCCCAAACGCTGAGCAGCGCCAACAGGTGTACCAGGAAAATCACTGCAGAACCTCACAGAGACAAACATCTGGGGTGACCTTTTAAGAGAGAAGCACTTTAGAGAATCATTTCAGTTCCTGATATCAACCAAGATAGGTTTGCCCTGCACTCTATAACACTTGTCAACCAACAGATGTCAACCAATGTAACAAAAAAAATCTACAATGCAATAAAGGTGTAACAAAGTCAGCATTTCGGTACCTTTAAAACACAATTAAAGTTAGAAATTTTATGCAAAAACAAGACTTAGAGAAACTTTTCCACAAAATTTCTTACAGTAGGGTTAACTATTGCAACGCTTTCCTCACTGGGATTCCCAAAAAGTCCATTAAACAGCTCCAGTTCATTCAACATGCTGCTGCTAGAGTTCTAATCAAAACCAAGAGAGGAAACTCACATCACTCCAATTCCCTGGTTCTTGCACTGGCTCCCAGTTTGGGACAGAATTTATTTCAAAGCATTACTGATTGTGTACAAATCACTTAATGGTTTGGGACCTAAATACCTCTCTGATATGTTTGATGTAGATAATCCTGGTAGCTCTCCTAGATCTGCAGGAGCTGCTTGGGTAGTAGTGAAAAGAGCTGGAACTAAACATGGTGAGATGGTGTTTATCGACTATGCTGTCCATCAATGTCAGACTCACAACAACTGTAGCTTTAAAAAGCTGCCAGTAATCGCATCTGTCTTGTTTTAAAAATATAAGTATTCTTTTGCACTTTTCATCTTCTTTAATATCAATAAACGAAGATTAAAAGTGCAAAAAAGAGTGCAGATATTTAAAAGAAGGCAGAGTAGAATAGTACCATTCTTAGCAGCTTTAAAAGGACCTCAGAATTGGCGTGATGGGATCTCTTTTCTTGGTTTTGGTTAGAATTCTAGCAGCAGTATTTTGAACGAGCTGGAGCTGTCTAGTGGACTTTTTGAGAATCCCAGGGAGGAGAGCATTGCAATAATCAACGCTGCAGGAAATAATAGGTGTGAATAGGTTTCTCTAAGTCTTGTTTGGACACAAAATCTCTAACTTTAGTTTTCAGGCTGCCAAAATGCTGCCTTTGTTATAACTTTAAATATCTGCACTTCTACCACAATTTTAATATCTATTGATATTCTGTGTATTCTTTTTCTTTTTACCTCTTACTATTTTTTTGGTTCCTGATTTATTCATATTTGAATCCATACATGTAAAGCCCATGACCTCTGTGTATGATAATGGGCTATAAAAATAAGCTTGACTTGGCTTGGCTTGACTTCTTCCACTGGAGCTACCAGGCTGATGTAGTAATGAAGGTGGTCCAGTGGTCACCAACCCGCCTCCTGAAGATCTCAACTGCCTTTTTTTGCTCCAACCTTCACCTGCCCCTCCCCCCCACTGAACGTTCCAGCCTGTAAGGGACTTCTAAAGAAGTTCATTAACCAGAGCAGGTGTTGCAGATTATGTCTGGAACTACACTTCTCACGAGGCTGGATCTCTAGGACAAGGTTTCCAGGTTTGATGACCATTGATGTACAACCAGTTCACATAGTTCCTAAATCATCACACTCTAGTAACTATTCAGTAATCTTTCACAGACTCGCTTACGTGGTTTCTAACGCTGTGTGACTTACTGTTATCTATAAACATGGAACAAACTCTCAAGAAAATTCCAGCTGGCCGAGGGTTGAAGGCAGTTAATCTAAACAACTGAAAGACTAAAGGTGCATCTGATCTGTGGCCCTTTTTCTGGCTGACGTGAGGTCATTTGAAGAATTTGGCAATAAATGAAAGAAAAGATTTTTTTTTAAACCCGGGTCTTTTAAGAATGACTGTCAGATGTTCTTTTAAGCCTTTGTAGCCATTTATCACTTCAGTCTCAATGTATCTGTTTTCATCCATCCATATAAATATCTACTATGTTTCTTATGTGTACATGCAGTAAATTGCTCTCCATTACACTGCAATGCATGCAGAATTTCAGGTTTTATTTTTTGCTCAGTTCATCAGATCTTACTTATATAAAGGCTTTTATGATGTTGCATGCATTACATCATATTAACTACAACAGTTAGTTACAGTACTGAATGAGCACTTCGTTATGCTAGAAGACATATGGTCTATAAATAGCCCCAATAAATGCTCTTAAACACTAGAATACAAGATATTAGTTCATTAAGGAACTCAGTAAACACTCCTGTACACTAGAATAGGAGATGTCAGTCCATAAATGCTCTTAGGCATTACAATGAGAGATATCCATCGATAAACAACTTCAATAAAAGGCATTAGAACAGAGGATATTGGTCCATAAACAACTCAGTAAACACTTATATGCGCTAGAATTGGAGATATTAGTCCATTAGCTACATTCATAAATGCTCCCCTACACTAAAATAGGAAATATTAATGAAAATTCCTATATGTTTCAATAGCAGAAACCAAAGAATCCAAGAATCTGTGGGCTGGATGGGTCAGTTGTGATGTTTCACTTTTATATTTCTGCCTTAAGTACTGTGTGGGGTGATCACAGCGTTCACTAACTAAAAAAATGAAACACTGCAGTAATTGCTTCCTCCTGAGAATCAGACTGATCTGAGGTCATTCTAGAAGTGCCGTCACAGGTGAGCCCTTATCTAGTCTTTCCGTTCCATGTGAGAACATTCCTTCCAGCTTCTGGAGTGGTCCTGCCACTGCCTGTAAAAGACTGAAGTCCATCTCAGAGTGGCTGAACAGGAATTATACAGCAATATGGAAAAAAAACCCTCATTCATCTCTCATTCAATAACTCCCACACACACACACACACACACACACACACACACAGGCAATTCCCAGGGCCATCTAAGGCCACTTGATTCACCTATTCCATCACCACACAAACACACACAATACTGTGCAAAACTGTTTAGAGCCATTTATCTGGACTTTCTGCCAGCATATACACAAATTAATTTTAGGGAAAAAATGCAAACAAATAAGAAAGCATTAAATAATGTCAAGATTTGTTTTGTTTGTAAAAAGTACTTGAAGTTTTGTGGGCTGCTTAGAAGAACACAGGTTCGGTTCCAGATTTCACCTCCAGCCTCTGCATTGATTTGTGGAACTCTATCAGCTGCTCCCTGATTTTATTCAATGAAGTATCGATTGAGCTGAAGGTATTTGAGGTATTTGATGAGAACTACAATGTATTACTGAGCTTCCATGATTATGAGTCTGGGAATGGTAAAGCAAACACACAGACATACATAAAATCCCAATAAACTGTATTATCATTATTTGTATACATTCAAATATTCGATTTTAAAAACATATGGCTCAGCTAAACGTCTCCAACACAAACACAGGCGTTTTATTCACTATCGACCCCCAGGGAAGATCCATGTGTCTCTGAGTATTTATATGGATGTTGATGGTAAAATAGTGGAGAATCTGAACTAAATTGAATCTGAACTGGACAGAGATGGTCCCAATTAAAGAAGAATTCAATGTGTTTTTATACATTCTTATAACTAAGTGGTTAAGATGTAAACAGAGGGTTCACAGTGGGTTTGATTCATAATTGTTCACAATGGAGGTGAATGGAACGTCTGCCTCTAGAAGCTCCTTCACAGAAAGATTTTCCATGAAGTGATTATGGTTGAGCCGCCTGACGCCTGAGATGTTGTATTGAGAAGCTCTTGTAACTAAAACTAAACCTAAAACTAAAACTAAAAATGTTGGAGGGATACATGTAGGGCATCATGAGGAAACTGATTTAGTTTGGATTCTACTATTTTACCATCATCAACATCCATATGAGCACTCAGAGACATGTGGAGCTTTACTGGGGGCCTGAAAAATGTTGGAGAACCACTACCATGGTTCATTGTAGAGACTCTGAATCAGAGTCTCTACAATGAACCATTTCACACCAAAACCCACCCTGAACGACTTTATTCTCATTTTAAATGCTGAATTATGGCGGGAAAACTGGCAGAATGTTTAAGAACAACAAATGTTGTGTTACTTTTAGTACACTGTTAACACAGTGATGCAAAATGTGGTAGACAACTTTACAGCACAACTTTATAACATGCAATATATCACAATCACGCACACACACACACACACACACACACACACACACAGGCACACACACACCACATCTGAGCCGAATGTAACTTCAGCAGTGCAGACTCATCTGACCGTAATATGACCTGTGAGAAACCCTGCAGAGAGGGGGGGAGAATGGAGAAAAAAATAATGGAGGAGAGAAGGGATAGCAGGGAGAAACGGGTACAAAAAAGACAGATAAAGAGAAACAGAGAGTCAGAAAAGAGAGAACGAAAATGTAAGAGAGAGCGATGAAAACTAATGGGCTAGTGTGTGTGTGTGTGTGTGTGTGTGTGTGTGTGTGTGTGTGTGTGTGCATGTGTGTGTGTATGTGTGTGTGTGTGTG
>JBBPCX010045848.1:0-15091 GCA_037974365.1 Hydrocynus forskahlii | reverse complement strand
CTCACATAAAGAGATATCACCAGCTCTATTCTTCACAGTTTCAGTCCCATTCAAAACGAGCCGTTTGGACGGAGGGCATCTGTCTCTCCTCCAAATTCATCCAGTGTTACTAAAGGCCCGTCTTCACATTCATTTGATTGGTCAGCTCAGAAAAAAATGTTCATAACCCGCACTACCTCATTGTTTCAAAGCATGTGCTCACTTTTTCAGCTCACTGCGCAGCACAACAACACAGCTGTCGAGGCTATACACCGTGAAGCACAGTGTGCTTAAGTGCAACAAGCAAAATGTGTCTTTTTTACTATAAAAAAAACCTGGTCTCTTCTACACTTTCTGTGGCACTAAACACTGTAAAACACAATGTGCTTAACCCTGCCTTCATTTACCCCTGAAAATACAACGAAACCCTTAATTTGAATTAAGAGGCCGTTTATTTGTGCAACCGACTCCATAATTTTATCTTAAAATTAGATAGATCTTATTAAAGGTGTTAATTCAGGAGGTTCCATCATTTAAGGGGCAAATTTTAGTTTTACCCCAAATGTAGCCTATATGATGGTAATAATGTATAGCAAAAGCGCCATCTGTTGCCAAAAGTTGTTAAACACACCCAGAACGTGAAGTAGAAGTGAGAAGTAGCAGTGAATTTTCATGTTCATGTAGGGGCACTTGAATTTTAAATCTGATTAACATGATTGATTCAATCTAAATAACCCACAGTCACAGCCCTGGTGTAACCTCTCTGTGGGGTGAACTTCTTCCATTGTGTAAGGCAGAAATGTCTCAGACTAGTTCTTGAGGACCTGGTCCTGTTTAATACCACCTCTTTTAACCCAACAGTTAATTACGACGTTTATCAGATGTGTTTTTACAAATAACCAAACTTTTTGAAGTGTAGGCTCTCTGTGGTGTAACTTTTCTTTGGTGGGGAAGTCTGTAATGTAATGTCTAGCGGTTACATCTTCATTATTGCTCCATAACGTAACCTCACTGTCATGGAACCTCAGTGTGGTGGAATGTCTCTGTAGCATGACCTCTTTGGTGTTGTAGGTGTATCAGCTGGACATGTTTGGTCATAAGTACCAGTGGATCCTCTCAGGCTGGTCAGAGACAAGCTGGTGGACTCACACTGGCACCTCCAGCTGCTCTGCTCAGAGTGTGCTGAGTGCAATGGAGGGTGCGGTCAGTGTGGATTTTGAGACCCTCAGCTCCAAACACATCAGAGGCATTTCAGGCAGAGTAAGTTTGAGCACTTAGCAAACAGTTTTTAGTTTTAGTTTGACCACACAAATTCACAAACTAGTTTAAATGAACTTCACTACCAATAAATTCAAACACTATCAATTAAATCTAAACACTGATGAATAATGATTACTCATTGTAACTGTAATAATCAACAATGATTGAGTGCATGTGTGTTCCAGACACCACAGGAATACAAGAGGGAATACGATAAAAGGCGCATGCTGAAAGGTCTGGGTTCCAGTAAGTTCCATGGCTTTGCATACGATGGCACCTGGGTGGTAGCTAAAGCTCTGACACGAGTCATGGAGACACTGAAATACAGAGAGAAATACAGCATCCATCGCAACTTCACTGTGACTGACAAAGAGACGACAGACATGATACTGCAGGCCATGAGTGAGATGAAATTCTTTGGTGTCACTGTGAGTTTGATGTTTCAACAATGCAGTACATAAGGACTAAACAGATTAGACACATAAGCATGTTCAGTTGCATATAAATCTGTTCACTGTTTTTAGGGGCATGTTGTGTTCCGCAATGGTGAGAGAGTGGCCAGTATCAAATTTGCCCAGTTTCAAGGTAAATGTTCAGTAGGATTAACCTGTTTGACCCAGGATGTTTTTTAAGAAGCTGTAGTATTTTGCTTGTTCAAAAGTTTGCTTGTGACTTGACAGCTGGCAGAGAGGTTCATGTTGGAGAGTACAGCACAATTACAGACAAGCTGGAGTTTACCCGGCCCATCTGGTTCAAAGGTAAGAAGCCACACAGTTTAGCCTGAAAGAGGATGAGCATAAAACTTTAAGACTTTAAAGCATAAAACGTTTAGGAAGCAGTGTTTATAAGAAACCCAAGTCTATGTTTAAGTTGGTTAATCTTGCTCTTGTGTGCACATATATACATGTGAAGTATGCCCTGTGGATAACTTTGCAGTGCCTGTTGTATTTTGTCATGTAAACTGGGCAGTCCTAATCATGGGTCTTATGTCCCTCAACAATCACAAGGCTGATGTGGGTTGTGCCAAAGAGCTTCAATACAACTGTATTTGTAATGAGTCAGAAATGCGAGCAAAAGACGAGCAAATGCAAACTATCTAGCATAACTGGGCCTAACGACCAAGCAAAACTGAGCTAGCTCATGTATCTGCCTGTCTTCTGTCCTTTCAATCACTCAGCCAGCCATGCCAGCAGTCCCTGGAAGTATATCTAGTATTCAGTAACATGAATAAGAGCCTTACCTTCTTTAAGATTATGACATCTACAAGCTGGAGAATGTTTATGTTATACTGTCTATATATCTCATAGCTACTCTAATAAATGTCATTGTTACCATGCAGGTCATGAGCATACTAGGGACCGTACTCAAGTGTTTCCTCAAAGGATGGAGATCAGCATTCTGCTTTACTGCATTTTAGCATCACTCTCTGCCTTAGGCATTGTCACAGCTATTGCCTTCCTCTTCTTCATCATCATCCAGCACTGCAGTCACAGGTGAGGCATGAGCTCCATGCACTGCTGTAATACACAGTCTGATCATTCACCAAAAACATTCAGCAACATCCCACTGTGTACACATTTAATGTTTATTTAAATAATTTTTTTCTTCATATTTTTCATTTAGTTCTAGCCTTTGATTTTCTCTTTAATCTGTTGTAACTATACTGCACAATCTCACAGACACTTCAGGGGTAAATGTCACTACATGTTGTACTAGTATAACTGTGTTTGTGACAAATGAAGAATCCGGAATATTGAATCTTGAACCAAAAGAGCTGCACCTACACTGTATTACATGCAAGTAATAGACATGTTACAGTTAACTTGGCTTGCTTGTTCAAGAATGAATTCCTCTGTGTGCTCTGTTAAAAAGAAAGACTAAATTAATTGTCTTGGTGCAACAGAGTTTTGTACTTCTGTAAGCAAACACTGATATACTGCTCTTTTCCTTCTCAGGGCCATGCAAATGTCCAGCCCTTCACTGAACATTATTCTTATCCTGGGATTACTGTTATCCTATTCTTTCATCTTCTTCTTTGGGTTGGATGGGTTGTATGTGCCTGAGGGAGTGTTTGATGTTCTCTGTTCTGTGAGTATTAGCAACAACACAGTCCTCACGGAATATCAGCGTTATACAAATATTACAGTTGGAAGTTATACCAAAATTGACATTTAGATATGCAAGACATTATGTACTTATTTGCATATTTAAAAAAAACCTTTGGATGATGTTATAATTAAAATGTTTTAATTGTGTTTCTTTAATGAAATACATTTTAAGTCTAACATCATCCAAAAGGTATCAGGTAACAGATGACTTAAATCACACTTTCATGATTTAATTAAGAAAACGCTATTATTACATGTTATTATAAAATATTTTTCAGATCAACATATTTCTGTAAAGTTTTGACATTTTTATGAGTATAGTTTAAGAAAAGATGTTATAGATGTGATTTATCAAAAAGCTGATGAATGATTGACAGTAATGAAACTGTCCTTTCTGCCTGTAGCACGTTGTTCAGTTTCACACCGCCACAGCAGTGTAATGTTTAGGAACCCTTTTCTGCCACAGGTCAGAATATGGCTCATAACTGTTGGTCACACTGCAGCGTTTGGGACAATGTTTGCTGAAATTTGGAGAATCCATGCCATTTTCAAGAGTATCAGTGTTCAGAAAAGGGTAAGAACTGAATAAAGAGTATGTAATGAAATACAAGTGAAATAGGATTCTACTTGAGAAAGTAGTAATTCTATTCATTAGTTAGTCTTCATTAGTTTCATTAGTAAATTTAATTTAGTTTGGCCATATTCTACTTTAAAAGTAAATGATTAACTTAAATCTTTCCTGAAATTAAATATCTGATCATATTTTCTTTGTTGCAGATCATAAAGGACTATGTTCTTATTGGTATAGTCTGCAGTTTGCTGCTGGTAGATCTGTGTTTCTTAATTAGTCTGCAAGTTTTGGATCCTTTGCAGGGGACAGTGGAGGAGTTCAGTTTGGAGGTGAATGTGCAGTATTCAAAGGAGTTTCTGAGCATTTGGGGGCCCTAAGCGACATTCTACTTGGGATTACACCCAGCAATGTAACTACAGCTAGTATAACACTGTTTTCCTTTTCTTCAGTTATTTTCCTGCAGAATTTGAACACAGAAGTCCTTTGATAAATTTAAAGGACTTCTGTATTCAAATGATGCAGGAAAAAGGAAAACAGTACATTTGTTTGTTTGTTTTTGTGGTGGTAATGAGTCTGATGCTTATACATAAAGATTCACTAATATCAACACTGACATTACAAAATGCTTGTGGAGAGCATTTCAGCAAAGTCAGCTTTATTGTCATTCCTTCTCTTCACTTGGCCTAGACGCTTTACTGCCCTCTTCCAGATGGGAGGAGTATGAACATTGGGATCAGAAGAGATTTTATAATCTCAAGCACAAAAACAGAAAGAAACTGGAAATACTGTTCAAAGGTTTTACACAAAATGATTGCTCTCTATGTGCTTGGCTTTAGGCTGACCCTCATGGCGGTGACTTTGCCGTTCGTCCATTTTTGGAGCACTGTGAGAATGCTCATATGAGTATCTGGATGGCAGTCATGTACCTTTATAAGGGTCTACTTGTGGTAAGGAGCAGCACTTTATCTGGCTTTACATATAGATTGTCACTTGTCTTCGGTCTGCTGGAGTTACTGTATATTAAATGTATACAATACTGTAATATACTGTATTAAGTGTTACATCTAATATAAAATGATTTTTAGTGGAATTTCGGCTTATATAATCGTGACCAGGGTAGATCTGACTAGTAGCTTCCTGATGTCAAACGGCAGCAGTCTGATGTCTGATAATCTCACTAATATCTCCTGTGTTTGCTAGCTGGTTAGCTGTGCCCTGGCCTGGAAGACAAGACACTCAAACACATTCGTTCTGAGCAACAGTGGGTGTACTCAGATCAGTGTGTGCATCGTGGGTCCTTTAAGTATAATTGGTGCGTCTGTGGCTTTACTGACCAGCGATCAGCCAAATGTGCAGTTCTGCATTGTGGGCGTCATCGTCATCATCTGCTGTTCCATCACTCTGAGTCTGGTGTTCATTCCAAAGGTTTGACATCAGTGTCCTTTCTGACACACCTTACTTACAGCGAGACCCGCTAAAAGTTTGGGGTCACTAATGGTCATGAAAATTTACACTGTTTTATTATTTTTATTATATAATAATTTTTCATTATACATTTTTTTTATACCCCAAACATTTTACCCCAAACCTAGGTTGTACCCCAAATGTAGGTAATTGCATATACAGTTGTATAAAACTGCTCAGTAACCTCTTGTGTCAGATTAAATCTTTAGTTAATGCTTTAGCTGACAGCCCAATAGCAACACCACGATGGCCCACTGGGGGGCTCACAGGTTGTAAACAAATTCTACTGTGTAGAATTCTACGGTGAACTTATTTTCACTCATAAAATCAACCACGTATGTAGTTGTTGCTCACATAATTATGTCAGTGCATGTGGAATCATGTTTAACTTAATTTAATAAACTTCTGTAGTTACTGGCAACATAACCCAAAGGAAAGAAAAATCGAAGAGATCTAATGTCTCTGGACGTTCTACAAGGAAACAATGACATTAGGAAAGACAAAGGAAACTTTTGCTCATGTTTCCTGCTGTTAAAATATTACTCAGGAGCAGTAATATTGTATTTGTTTTCTGCTCATCTTAGTATAGATCTCAATAAAGAAAAAAATGCTCCTTTTTATCTTTTTAACGGTGTTTAGCATTCAGGAAATTAGGAGATTCCTGGAATCAAAAGGATTAATGTATTCAAAAGGAGCTTCAGGAGATTCATGGTTTCATAGAGAAGCTAGATTCCTTAAAACAGGGGCCACCAACCTTTGAAACTGAGAGATACTTCACGGGTACTGAGCCATACGAAGGGCTATCAGTTTGATACGCACTTTTCTTAAGTAATTTTTTTTATTTTAAATTTAAATTTTTTTTTTGATATTGTCATTTTCAAATCTATATAAACGCAAATATGATTAAAGAAGAATAACAACAGGGTGCAGAATGCTCACTGGTGAGTTGTGCTATTTTTAGAACAGGACTACATGGGGGCCTTGGGGGCATCCAGGTGCCCGCAGGTACCACGTTGGTGACCCTCGCCTTACAAAGATCAGTCTATTCAATTCCAGCTTACTTTTAGATTATTAGTTTGTCCTGATGAAGACAGATCCTGATAGAGTGTCCCTGTCTGTGCAGTTCCTCTCTGTGGAGAAACAGAAAGAGAGTGAGAGAGTGAGCGAGGAGAAGGAGAGCATCAGGCGCTCAGACTCCAGCGTGTCCAGCTGTTTGACACTGATCAGCACAGCTGCACTTGATGTCCTACAATCATACAATCAGCATCTCACCCTTCACATCAGTGAGGTAAATCACAAAATACACTTTCAGAGGCTGTGATGTTTGTTGTTCATTCTTGTGATGCCTTTGGTTCCCACTGGGGCCAGGGAAAATGATCTGCACTGCCATGGCAATTTATCAAAGCAGGAAAAATTATTGCTTTGTGCTCAAATTGTCTTATCTTCTCACATACACATGCCTCCAACTAAAGTTAGACAGCGAGCTCGAGGAACTGGCCAGGCAGCTGAGGGAACTGAGCACTCTCTCATATGGAATCATCCCAGACATGCAAGACTCTGGGGAGCAGACAGGTACGAGGAGATATGTCATCGTATATCTTAAAAATGTAACCATAACTTCATCTTCAGCGAGAGTGAGATTTTTTGCTTTAAGGGAAAACACTTCTGGTGATGTATCTCAAAGTCCAGAGAAAATTATAGAATGCTACATGGGCTTTGGGGTAAATACTGAGGGTGAGAGTTTTTTTCCTAGACAGCTGGCTAATGCAGAAGAAATACAGATAGCTAACATTAACGCTAGGACAACTGAAAAAACCCTCTGTGTTTGCTTGCATCAGTGATTGCTGTCAGTTTGGATACTCACTGTGTGGCTGGGAGGGCTTGCCAGTAGTTGTACGACATATTTGTTTAATGCATCATGGGTGTTGTAACAAGAGAACACTGATGGATGACACAAAACACAAAATCTGGATTCTGTCAAGCTGATGAGAGTAAAGTAAAGCGGCCCCTTATAGTCACACGTGAACACACCACACAGCGTGAACTTCTTTCTCTGTTTAACCCATTTACAAGTGAAGCAGTGGGCTGCCTCCAACAAGGGGCGTCTGGGGAGCAGTTTGTGGGGACAGTACCTTGCTCAAGTTTACCTCAGTGTTGTCACTAGCAGTCCTAGGATTCGAACCCAAGACCTTCGGATCACAGGGGCAAAGCCCTAACCACAAGGCCGTCCAGCTGCCCTTAAAGGATATGAAGCTGCAATACTATACATAACAAATAACATAAAAAATGTTAGTTTTAGGCCAGAATGCCAAATGGTTTTGAGTGTTGAAGGATCCTTGACTGGCATTTAGTGTCTATAAAGTCTGCCAAATGTATTAAATATATCAGATATAAACATATATCAACCAGAGATTTGATGGCATTATTGGGCAGTGTGCAGCAATAATGTGGAGGAAACTGGGGATTTTCAAGCATGAATTGCCGCTCTGCCACAACAAGGTATGAGCATCTAAAACATTGTTAGGCCATTGTTCTGTTATTTGATCATTCTACAGCAGGGGTGCCTAAATTTTGGTACTAGGGGAGGGGAACTACTAAACTGCGCTGGACACCAGCCCAGATTTGGAAACTCCTCAGTGTCTTCCCCTGTGGCACACCTGCACTTCAGCTTAAGCTCACAGTTGGACACTGGTGAGGTTTTCCTGTAAGGAACACAACTTTGTTCGTGTCTTGGTTACTTAGTGAAAGAGAAAGAAAAAAGATCTTGAATCACCAGATCAGGGATGGGCTGTAATGCGAGGATAATTATCCCTTAGTCATGGCTGATAATTCCTTAATTCATGTATCATTGCCTCTTGCAGACAAAAGGAGGAAACCTCTTACTTCTGGGAAATAGTGTTCCTCTTCACAGATTCAGAAAACAGACAGCTGGTTAAAGCAGTGCCAGCTGGACTGGAGCCCTCAAGACTCCTCACTACGCTTCTCCTTTCTCAGAGAGGATCTCACAATGTTTTTGGTTTCCATGCATCAAAAGTTATTGCACTGATTAAATTTTGAGAATGTAGTTCACTCTTAAAACCGTGATGCTGAAAAAATATTATCATGTTTCAATATTGAAAAACTGCAATACAGTAAATACAAAAATACTCTAAACTGTTTTGATACAAATTTCCCGCATTTTGCTTCAAGGACTTAAGTACAATTTACAGGACAGAATGGTCTGCATTTAAGATACGTGTTTCATATGCATCTGTTTAAAAAATCTGTTTAGTAGTCAGCAGTACAGAGACTGGAGTGCTGTTGGCAAACGCAAACTGCTCATTCCTTCTACAGGCAGAGAGAAATGTCAGACTCTTCCAGTGGGCTACAATGGCTGTAAAGACTCAGAAGATATCAACTCTCCTGAGCAGTATGTCATAAACTCCTTAAATATGACTTAAAATATGTCTTAATGTGTCCCTAATGTACTGGTTTGGATTTAGCAGTGAGCCTTAAGAGGCATATGTGGGCCAAAACAACCTAAATGTTTTGACCAATTTGGAATGATGGAACATTAGGAATATTATAAAGTTTTTGCCAGTTATAATAGGAACTTTCATATGTACCTATACAGTTTTAAGTAATTCACAAAGGCAGACTGTGTCACACAGGACGCAGTGGCTACCACAGTAATGACAGAATTACAGTCCTTGACCTGACTTTATCTAGTGGCTGTGACACAGTGATACAATGATACAATGATTACAAGAAATTGTTTTACTTAATTTGAGTTTCTTGTTGTAACATTGACTAGTGTATTAATCTGGTTTTATTTTGACTTATGTATTTTTGTCCAGTGTCCAGCGGAGACTGTCACTGCAGCTGCCTATTTTGCATCATGCCTACATGCCCTCTATCGGAGGAGTGGATGCCAGCTGCAGCTCCCCCAGCAGCCCCAGCACACAGCACACAGCACTAATGGCTCTATGGCGCTAATGTCAGTGCACTGTAGCAAGCCAGACCTCTGAATGTCGCCATGGAGTCTGGCATATTTCATCCCTTGGCTTTGTCAACAACCACCTACTTACAACCAACGCGGACTTTTGTGCTTGAGTGACGTGTTAATATGGTCAAACAACAAAAACAGGACAAAAGTGTTGTGGCTCTTGAAGAACATGTTACAAATGGCTTCGAATAAAACTCAGTTTTAAGGACAGGATGGTGATGTTTTTCAATTCAGCACCTGCTCCAAGCTCTGAACTGTGAGCAGTGTAAACACCAATTTGCTGCCGGTGATTAGCAACTTGATAGTTTGTGAACTATGAATTGAAGTGAAATAAATTCCCATTTGTGAATTACAGTTCTGTGAGCAGAACAACGAGCATTTTCGGGTCAATGCTGCTAACAGGGCTAATTCACAGGGCTGTTACTCCACAACACACAGAACTATATACGTGTGCATGCATTTGACTATGGAAGTCAAGTCAGGTCAAGTCAAGAATGTGTTTGTTGTCACTTCAGTGATCTACACAGTGAAATGAAGTAACGCTCCCCCAGGACTATGTTGCAGCACAAGTCTGCTCAAGTGCAGACAGCATAAGACAACAGAGTGCAAAGAGAAGTATAAGACTTAAAAACAAGAGCAAACTATAAAATAGTACAGGATAAGACAACAAAAAGCACAGCTAACAAAATGCAGAATAGTATTAGTGTGAATGAATATGGTATTTTATCACATACTGTAGAGTAATTAGTGTGCAAATGTAAAAATGTATGGGTAATTTAATTGATGAATTCATGAATCTGAGATTTATGAAATGCAATGTGTGAAAAATTCATACACAATTCACCAGAATTAGCTTCATCTAAATGTCTTCATCTGTTTAAAATTTTGCACAGTAATGATGTTCTGTTCTCATGGGCTTATTACCTATTACACAGATCTACCTCACACAAGAAAGATTTAGTGTCCATGCACCACGTTATTCCATCTTTACCAAATATGCAGTTTATTCTATGACCTGCATTTGTTGGACTGCCACATATGGTGGGTTTTTTCTCATCGCACATTAAGCATAATTACAATCCACATGACTGGGTATAATCATAGATATGTTGTGATTTATTTATTCAGACATCTGAATCAGCTTCTGCAGCAAAATATTTGTTATGGTTACAGAGGACAGACCAGTTACTTAAAATTGTTAATTGCTCAAATTTACACAGCATTAGCATATCTTCGTAATATTTAATTTGTGGTAAATATATTCACATGCTCAGTATTTTGTCAAAAATGCAGCTTTGTGAAAGAAACCACAACGAAAGTTAATATTTAACAAGGTAAATTCTGAGACACATCACAACACAAAGGTCATCATAAGATTAAAAGCTGAGATGAACCAAACAGCCCAGATATTTTAGGAACTTGCTGAGTTTTTTTTGTCCCTCATGTGTTAGTGGTATCCTGAGTAAATGGCTTTTAGTGGGATCCTGAGTAAATGGTAAAATTTCACAAGTTTGTGTGTGTGTTTATGTCTCAATGATGTTACTGATTTAGCAGCTCTGCTTTCTTTACACAAGTAAGTAATATGTAACGGGGTAATTCTTATATTGTCACTATGTCCTCATGTCATATCCAGTTTTAATTCCTTGCTCTGTCAGTCCGAACCAACTAATCTGCAAATTGTCCCTTTCATTTTCCAAACAGTTACATAATGATTGTTTGGGTCTGTTTCAGTTTCATCATGCTGGAATTTCCCCGCAGTAAGTGTAGCAGTGTTTAAAAATTCAACACCCACACTGCTGCAAGCATTCCAGGACTTCTCAAACACTGCATTAAGAAAAATTACACAAAAAACGTCAAATGTAATATGTTGGTTTTTGCCAATGTGAGCGTAGCCTCCGCCTGGCCATTTCGAAGACATAAATTACTGCCAAAGAGAAAAAAACTGGGAAGGCATTCAGTTGTTGCTCAATTTTGCTCTTTCCCAGTGCTGTGCCAGTGCATGTCATGTTTATTTGAACAAAATTTATCTACAATGGACTGTCCCGGCCAGTGGAGGATGGTACAGCCTGTTCAGTATAAATAACCTGTACTCTGCTGCCATTATTCACAATCCCAACACATCTCTGAAGAGCAAATCCTCTCCACAGGACCAACCATGACGGGCTTTCAGATTGTTCTCGCTGTGGCTGTGTTGGCCTCAGTGCTACTGCTCACTGAGTGCTCCTGGGGCACTGGTACGTCTGGCTGATATGCATCAGAAGTTGCTCTTGGTCTTGTATTGTGACTGGTTTAGATCACCAGTGACTGAATGAGAACTAAGTGTGACTAATATTGCATTTTTTTCTTATGTTCTCCCAGGAAAGGGAAACTCCTACAATTATGACCTTTCCAAACAGTCAGACCTGACAAAGCTGTACAATTCTAAAGTGTATCTGGCGGACAGAATGACCAGACCCCTGGAAGGCATGTCTTTCCAACTAGGCAAACTCAGTCACTCTGGAGTGAGGTAAGATCTTATTTTAATCACAGTTAATGGTTTTATCTCTAATGTTTTTTTTCTTCCATATCAGTGTTTCCAATAATGATTTGATAGACATTAACAAGATTTTAAATACATTCTGTTAGTTCAGTGACACCAGAAATTCTAATGAACAGGGGCTTTAAAATAATAGTATGGTGAAAATAATATTTACTCAGTTTTCCCCGGACACCGATAGTAGCTGATCAGTCAAACCAAAAAATATGGACAGAACTGAGGCATCAATGTGTCAGCTGCTACTGCTTGAGCAATGTAATGTGCTTTTGTTCATTTCTGTAGTGTCCCACAGTGTGTGAATGAATTATGGAGGCAGTTTGTGCAAGGCTAATTGTAGCGGGTACAGGTTTCCATTACCTGTTAGGTACATTAGGCTCATAGCTCCAGTACAAACCAAAAGAAGCACATTTCAGACACTAAAATTGAATGCTTTTGGGTTAATAATAATAATAATAATAATAATACATTTTATTTATAAGCACCTTTCAAGACTCTCAAGAACACTTTACAGAAAAACAAAAAAACAAATTTACATACAAAGACATTAAAAAAACAAAACAAATATGTATACAAGAGTAAGAGTAATATTGTGTAAACTACTGTGTAAAACTCACATTCATGTGAATAATATCAGAACGCTGCATTTTTTAAGAGTGACGTTGGAAGATGGCACCAAGTGGCTGGTGCATAAAGGAGACGGCTATGGCATCTCATCCCAGACGGTGGTAGTGGACGCTCGCCATATGAGCCCCAATTGGAGGGTAAAGACTTGTCCACAGTTTCACAGCTGTATTATATCATTCAGTGAAGTAAAATGTATGTTCTGTAAGAAAATGTGCGGCATGGTCACTGTCATTTTAT
The DNA here is from genome assembly GCA_037974365.1 of Hydrocynus forskahlii. Taxonomy (NCBI): domain Eukaryota; kingdom Metazoa; phylum Chordata; class Actinopteri; order Characiformes; family Alestidae; genus Hydrocynus; species Hydrocynus forskahlii. The sequence continues at coordinate 2,327 of JBBPCX010045848.1, read as the reverse complement.
AATGTGCTTTTTTGATCACAGATTATTGAGACCAAAAACTTTCGTGGGTCTAAGAGGGTGACTGACTTTGTGAAAGCAGGAGGAACTGACTACAGCCTCATCTTCGATAACTGCCACGATGCCTCAGGAAGGATGATGGATCATTAAATCAGAGCCTCACACTGAACTAAAGGCTTTTGATTTTCTGCTTTCTGCTTTTCTGCACTCAGTGTGTCAATAATCCAAAGACAATAAAACATATTCATCAGGAAATGATCACTGACTTTGTCTTTTTGACAGTGTTGTGAATGAAAAGTGGAAGTGGTTGAGGAAAAAAGGACAGCTAAAAATTCAAGCCAATTCACCTGTTTATTTCACACAGAATAAAAGGATGTCTGTGATATTGTCCCTTAAAGATTATATTGCAAATATAAAGCTAGATTTTTCACAGACCAAAAAAGGATCATATATTGTATAGGCACAATGTTATGCAGCAGTGCGTATCTTCAATATATCAGTAATTTACCAGTAATGTTTTACCAACATATTACCAGTTTCTCTGAGTCTGATTAAGCCTCAGCCTAGACTTAACACTGTTTGTAATGGCACAGTACCACTGCCATTTCAATTAAGTAAAAACGATAGGTATTTAGATAGTCCAAATAGTTTGGAGATGTTTAAAAAGCAGCATGCTAAATGCTCTCTAGAGAGTGGCTTAGATAAGAATTTGTTTCATGCAGTTTCAAGTAAATGATTAGTGGGACAACTTTCAGTGCATCTATTACATTACCCACTGGCAGCGCCAAGACTCTGGGCCATAGCTCCATAGCACAGGAGTCTTTATTGGGACACTCATAGACACCGAGCAGTCTTTACATTAACACCAGCCTAATAACTAGTATGTCCCCCTTGTGCCCCCCTTCGGAATTTAGAAGCCAAATCAACACCTTGAACGTTTTGTCATGTTCCTCAAACTATTTCTGACCAATTTTTGCAGTGTGGCAGGACACATTACCCTGCTGAAAGAGGCCCCTGTCACTGGGGAAAACCTTTTAGCACAACTGGTGGCTGCAGCTACGCAGGCCCATACACAGCAAGCTGTGCTACACTGTGTTCTGACACCTCCTGCTTTCAACTTCAATGACCGACTGTTCTCTGTTCGCATTTCAATAAGAAAATCCACATTATTCACGTCACCTGACAGTGGTTTTAATGCGGTGGCTGATCTGTGGAGATGGCGACACATTTGTACACCCAAGACGCCTCATGGCTCGAACAGGCAGGACCACCCTTGCACGAGTAAATCCAAGAGGTTTCTTGTACGTAAACAGTATTTACTGGTTCAAAGCAAAGTCCAAATTCAAAGCAAAACAGAAGAATCTCTGAACTTGTTTACGTTTACTTTCACAGCATTTAGCTGACGCTCTTATCCAGAGCGGCGTACATCAGTGCTCAGGTAGTCCACATCTGTTTCTTAAACCTGTAAAGCTAAACTTAAATCAACGTCTACTATTCAGCCAAGTTACTGCATGCTCGGTACACCTAAACAACACCTGACAAACAACATCTAAACAACACCTGTCAAAGAAAAGTCAGAAGTTAACACAAAGTAAGGAAGGGATGGGGGTAAGGGTGTTTTCTTTTTATGTTTTTTTTACAAATAAGTAAGCAAAATGAGAGACAAAGTTAGTCCCCAGCTTGTGTGCACATTGGCTCTAGCTCCAACTTGCACGGCCAGATCCTTGTTAACTCAGTCCGCCAGGTGAGTCGACAGCTCCCACTTAAGGCCACAAGGAGAGACAGAGAGAGAGAGAGGTCTCTCTCTCTCTCGCTCTCTCTCTCACTCACTCACTCAAACACACACATTGCAGTTGGTCAAGGGAGGAATGTCAGACACATAACATATGCAACTGAATCTCACACTTACTTCAGGGTCTGCAGATGGTTGTTATGTGAGTCGGGCTGAACGGGCACCAGCATCCCGCACTTCCAATTTGCAGGTTCCCACAAGACTTAGGATAAAATGTGAGGGGATGTAGGAGCAAGGAGCACACAGGTGTTTGAAACATTAGAACGTTGTGCATAGTAGGGGCAGTCGCATGTCGCATGCGTTGTTTAATTCTATGCTGATCCATTTTAAATGCTGGTGGAGAGCCCTCCCTCCGACAGGGGGCTGTAAGAGGGCTGTTCAGTGAGAGAACCTTCAATGAGAAGAGCTCGAAGAAAAACAGGTTGTTGAAGCAGTGTTGCCAACTTTTTTTTTCAGACCCTCTTGACGACTTTTTTTCAAAAAAGCGCCTAGCGACAAATCTAGCGACTTTTGGACAAACCTTAGCAACTTTCCAAAT
>JBBPCX010045838.1:0-15091 GCA_037974365.1 Hydrocynus forskahlii | reverse complement strand
GTGTGTGTGTGTGTGTGTGTGTGTGTGTGTGTATATATATATATATATATATATATATATATATATGTATATGTATCTTGCCATATATATATTTTAATCATCCGCTGAACGCAGAGTGCAGAAATCCTAGCAGAGCTAGGAAAGTGTTTTGTTGTTTTTGATGTGAATCACATGGATTCTGCTCTCGCATCATAAGAGGATGAAGGTCCTTCGTAATGCGTCTGATTTACCTCGCCATTTGGCGTGTTCTCAAACATTTAATAGGCTTAAACTCTGAAATACGGATATTTGGCGCAGGGAAGAGAAAATCTATGGCCTGGTGGACAGGCCAGAGCGATCAATGAGGTCTTACATTATAATGAATTATACTCATTTATAAATTAAAAAGCAAACAGTCCTCAGTTTCCATGCATTTCATTTTTCCCCTCGGTGGTTAATTTTTAGTATAGTTTAGCTTCTTTCTAAATTCAAGACCATGTAAATGACCTCTGTTCTGATTGGCTCATTCTAAAGGTAGCCTGGTCTGAAACACTGGTCTGAAAAACCTGTAATGTCATGGTGAATGGGACAGGGCTAAACTTCTATAGGCTCTATGTAAATGACATCACTGAACTGTCAGGTGTGTGACATCACACAAATTATAATTTGAAAGCTTAGTTTTCAAGCTTAGGTTTCATAAGCGGACTGTATGGATGGAAGAGTGATCTAGAAACTTAGATAACACTTACATATTTCAAGCCTTTTTCACTCCAGAAAAAGTGATGAAATGGGCCCTTTAATGTATTGAAAGCCATCACAATTGCAATGTGTAGCAGGAAAATCACAAAACTGATATTTAGTCTGTATCGCGCAGCCCAAAGTCAATTTGTGATCGGCCAGTTTCCCATGACACAGGCCCTTTGATGATTTGTTTCCCAAGACACTGACACATTACACATTTTGACACAGAAATGTGAATGTAAAGAGGACAGGCATAATTTCTCAGCTCCGTGTTTGATAACGTGCGCAACACAGAAAAGACGATGCAGCATGATGAGCTAGATTCGTCAGAGCTCCAAGATCGAGTAGTGTGTGTGTGTGCGTGTATGTGTTAGAGATGCCTGCCGTTTGTTAGAGCCTTCTTTGGCATAGTGCAGTCCTTTGTGCGGAGTCTAACATCACAGCGATGATTAACGATGCAATGCACTGCCCTGAACAGCGTCAGGGCGTTTCCTCCAGATATGAGGTGTGTGTCTGATCTTCTGCTGTGAATAAGGCCTATTTCTCTATTAAAATAAATAAATAAATAAAGGCTATAATCAGAACACACACTCCCTTGATCTGTCTGCATTGGGGGGGGGAACAGTGGTCCTATAATTCATACAGACGAAACAACTTCAGTCTCGTTCAGAGGCAGCTTCTCATAACAAATATAAATAACATAATAAAACTGCATTTTTAGGCGCGTTCTAGTACATTCTTTTCATTTTATCATCACAAGTTGATACATGAGAGTCCGAGTTGAGTCTAGGGAGAGCAGTTTGGGGCGATTCAGAGCTGACTCAGTTGAAAGAGTGAGTCAGAGTCAGTTAAGAGTGAGTCTGAGTTAAGGGCCAGACTGAGTCAAGTCACCAGTCAGTTCAAGGTGAGGCCGAGTCAAGTCACCAGTCAGTTCAAGGTGAGGCCGAGTCAAGTCACCAGTCAGATGAGGGCAAGTTGAATTCAAGTCGTCAATCAGTTAAAGGCGAGTCCGCTGTAAAACACTGTACCAACTGGGATGTGTTGGTGCACATACTCTGGTTTTACTTAAAGATCCCATGTCCTCAAACTCAAACTCTAACCCAAACCCCAATCAAAACTCTAACCCTAACCGTAACATAATTCTAAACACAAATCCAAACCTTAATCCAAACCTCTAACCTAAACCCAAACCCTAACCTTAACCCAACTCTATCCCCAAACCTAACTCCTAACACAAACCCTAAAGTGTACTCGAACCTCTAAACTTAAATTTTAACTCCTAACTCAAACCATAACTGTACCTGCAACCTACTCTGTCCTGATGTGGAAATTCTTACCCGAATCCTCCGACGTTGGCCGCTGCTGTTCCCTCTCCGAACACTTTGCCTGGTGAAGCACCCATCGTGTTATTGAATGGGGTACCAGCGCCAAAAGAGGCCGTGCCCCCAAACGCAGGAGAACCTCCAAAGGCAGGGGGGCTGCCGAAAACCGGTGCACTGCCAAAGCCACCTGCAGGGACAACAGTGAATTATCAGCTATTTACAGTGCATGTGATTCCAGTTTTTTGTTGCCTCACCATATCACCTATAATTAAACAGTAAGCGATTGGGCTCGCTTCCATCCCTCATCCCTCATATTTTGCTTCCAAAGTTGTCTTGGTTTGTTAAGACACACAGTGACCTACGTATGAATCATTCAAGCAGAACAAAGACCATCTAACTGAAGTCCTGAACCAGTGAAGAAACAGGTGCAGATGATTCCAGATGATCAGGCGGTGATCAGTATACTGGTGGTGCTGAATGCTGAGTGGCTGGAACTCCTTCATCTAGACACTTTGTATCTTTAGACACCTTGCAGCCAGTCACAGTAAAACATTTGTTCCTTTTTTTATCTCCTCTGTATTCCAAGGATATGACAGTTTGGCAGCCATTAAGTTCTTCACTTAAGAAAGTGAAATATAAAGAAATGAGGGGTGACTCAAGACTTTGCACAGTACTGTGTGCGTATACATACACCCACACCCACACATATATATTAATGCTGGGCAACAATTAAAATTTTTAATCACGATTACTCACATGATTTACTGCGATTATTCGCACTGTTATATGCAAAATTCAATAATGAATTCAAAATGATTGTATTGGGCACATTAATTTTAAAAGTACTGCTATATGAACAAAAGTGCAATAACATTTGGTTTGAAAATAAGGAGCTTTGTAACAGCAGCGTTCCCTTTAACACAGTTATATTTCTGTAAATCTCAACTTAAACATTAATGTAATCAAATCCAATATTAAACCAAAGCTATTTGCCACTGCAGGGAATTCACGTTTTATATAGTTTGTTATAGCAAAACAAGTTCCTCTCAGAGTCCAGAGCATGGGAGCGCAACCATTATAGCTTTATAACCATTATACTCCCTCCCCGCTATTTCACATCATTATCATTGTTATAAATTGACCATAAACTGTACAACTTCAAGGGAGCATTTTTTGAAACACCGGCGCCCTGGTCCAGAGCCACGCTCAGAACAGTATATCAGATACCTTCCAAGCAACAGCAAGTACACATTTATAAATCTGTTTTCTTTTTTTGCTGAATGGGTACCAGCAGAAACATTTTTCTTTTATCATGGAGCAGCAGAAGCAGTCAGTATTCAGTAGCCAGTGTCCCTGTTGGGTGAAGCAGTGAAGCAAAAAAAAAAAAAACCCTGGACTTTCAAAATAAGAGTAATTCTAAAAACCTGCGTTCACACGCTCTAAAATAATTAAATAATGTGTTAACGCGATAATAACAGGTTAACTAGCCCAGCAATACTATATATATACACCTCTCTCTGTCTGTCTGTCTCTCTCTCTGTCTCTCTCTCTCTCTATATCCTTCGCATCAGCTTGGTCATGGCAGGGATGGCCAAGTGTCCTTGTTGGTTCCCTGTTACTCCCAGCCACAGGCTCCAGCACTGATCTCTCCACCACTTTAGAGAGAGTGAGACTGAATGGGCGCTCAAGGCTCTGCTGTACAGAAGGCTTTCCTGTCGCTCTGTATTGATTGCTAACCCCATTCATGCCGGTCCCAGAAGGGAGGGGCGCGTACAGAGCCGCTCTGAAATTACAGCCAGCACACCCCAGTGAATAATTGATTGAGCTAATGTAATTGGATTACATTCTCTGGATCACTGCCATTAATGGCTAGAAATTAGGCTTTGAAAGGATCAGCTGTGATAATTTATAGCGGGCAGCACGCGAGAGAAAAGAACGAAAAACTTTCCAAACATTAAATAAATAATACTCGAAACATGTTCCTAACATGTACGGAACATAATGGAAAAGTTTTTTTATAATCAGTAAACACCATGCTAATGGTGCGTTTTTAAATATGTATTCCCTGTATTATTAAAAGTCTGACATTCAGAGTGTTGGCGTTTGGTGTGAGACAGTGGAGGTGGATGGAACCAGTCGTCTCCAAACCAATTCCCCCCTATTTATTCAGTATCGCACCCCCCAATGAAGCTCTATGTGAGTGTTTATATAAGGATGTTGATGATGGTAAAATAATGGAGAATCTAAATCATTTTTGGACTATTTTGCCTCACAACGCCCTGCATGTATCCCTTCACCATGAACGGGTTTAGTTTTAGGACCAAAAGCTTCTCAAAACTTTTTTTGGGGTCAGTTGTGTCCAAATATTTTAACCATATTGGCTAGTTGTGCTGAAAAAAAGGATATGAGACATTTATACATTACACATTCTTTACCATTTTAAATATTAGAAAAGAACAAGTAATGCAGAAATGGGAAAATACCCTCAGGGTTCTAAGAGTTAAAGACATATTGCAACAGAATAATTTATACAGTTGGAATAATTTACACACTTGTGTCCAATAAGTAAACCTTTTGGGAATGTCACATATTTCCTTTTGTACTTCATCTGAGGCAGTAAATTTCTCATCACTGCAGTGGCCTTGGTGTTACAGCTGTGCTGCGGCGGTGTGTTCTCAGGGTCAGCTGAGGTTCTGCTTCTGAAACATGCAGATATTTAATCCACCAGCACCTAATTTTATCCCATCACACCATTACTGTCACTCTTAAACAGCAACGTTCGGCGAAACAAGCTGGATGACCAGCATTGTTTACTGATACTGATCCTGCTTACTGATACTGATCCATACTCTTCTGAAGTTTTGTTATTTCTATTTCACCCACGTTTTTCCGCCACTTTTTGTCAAAGCTCACATTGAATTTTTTCAAAAAGTCTGTCTATATCTGTTGTGTTGCACTTACACACAGGTAATCAATCAGATGATCAGGGGACGAGTACTGATTGAATAAAAAAAAAATCTTTGTGGTCGAGTGACCTCCTTAATGTATGGGAGAGACAGTGGCTGGGACAGTCACATTATGAGTCTATAATAATGCAACCTATTTTTGGGCGAGAGTGGCTTGTTCCACCCATTCTCAGCCATCCTTAACCATAAACGGCTTGGTAACAGAGTTAACGCAGCCCTCTGTGGTTGCAGCCCTCTGAATGAAGCGAGTCAGAAGAGGCGCCGGTTCCAAGCCACCCTGTGAGCCACTAACTTTCTCAGATCTGCAGAGGCACCATGTGATGCTCGGCACCAACATTGGAGCTGTGAGAGAGAGCAATACCTGGTTTTGCTGGAGAAGAGAATGAGCCAAAGCCCTGAGCTGCTACAGAACCTCCTCCAGAGCTGAACGTCCCTGAGGGCTTCTGTTCCCCAAACGATGTCGCCCCAAAGCCAAAGGCCTTCGCTCCACTGCTCCCAAACAGGCTCGGGGCCCCTGCAGGAAAAGAGCAGGACTTTAAAATCTTAAACAATAAAAAAAAATTAAAAGAATACAAATAAAATACACATATATATGTGTACGTGTGCATACACACACACACCCACACACACAAACACACAAACACACACAATTTCTTCTGGTTCAATTTGAAATAAATAAGCCAATAAATTAACACAATATATTTGGCTTGTGTAACTCTGGACATCCTCACCTGTTTGACTGGTTGAGCCAAATCCGCTTGTTGCTGTGGTTCCGAACGGGTTTTTATTTGCAGCATCTTCACTGGGTTTGCCCCCCAAACCGCTAAAAAAGGCCCCACCGGAGGAGGAGGTGTTTCCAGCCCCGGCGCCAAACAGTCCAGCCCCGGACGAGGACTGACAGGGGAACAAATACAGGAGAGAAAAATCAAGAAAATTAAGGTGCTTACTGATATAAAATGCTGTCCTTGTTGCCCATATCAATTCTATATATATACATACACACACACACAAACATATATACATAAATATATACACATGGTTTCCTCTGCATTTTTTTTTGCTTTTGAGACATCTGGGCCGCATCTTGTCCTCGTGCTGGTTGTTCATGTTTGAGCGCGGTGCTTAGCAAGGCAATCAGACACCTGAACGGATTGAGCCCAAACATAAACAACCAGCATGAGGACGAGGGGCCTGGCGGATGAGGCCTGGACATGACAGCTTTTTTTCGTGGCAATATATAATTTTTTATACATTCTAGTGCAAATTTATTCAGAAAAATGTAATTTACTAATTTTGTAACATAAATATCAATGTAAATTCAGCCACATTTCCATATTAAAAACAACTTTTATTTTGGGACTGTCCAGAGAAAACAGAAAGTGCGTCTTGGGATAGTGAAATACCGCTGTACTCAGAGGCGGGAGGTTTGAAAGTAGCCAATCCGAGAACGTTATTTATTACTCCTTGCTACTGGTTGGCTGCTGCCCTTTGACGCAGCTGCTGTCCAGAATTTCCCTCGTGGAGCGTCTCGAGTGTTCTCGTGTTTTTCATTTTTTTCTTCTTAAAGCCCTGTATTTTTATTACTGTAAATTAAATTCATTACTGTATTTACATGCTTATACCAAAGAAAACGTTAAATTACAGTACAGTCTATACATTTTTTACACGCTGGCACTGCAGGAGTTCAGTGTAAACTGTACAGTACAGATACGGCTTTACCTTTACATTTTCGTTAAGGGTAATGTGTTATTTGTCTATTTTTCAACATTATCAGTGAAACTTTCAAAATAAGAGTAACTTCAAAAGACTGCGTTAATGTGCGATAAAATAATTGTTGGCGTAAATTAAATCGTGTGTTAATAACGCGTTAACGTGCCCATATATATATATATGTGTGTGTATATGTGTGTGTATATATATATATATATATGCATGCACATGCACATACACATACACACTTGTATACACACAAATTTATATGCACGCACCCAGACACCAGCTTCACCCATCTTGCCTCCTCAGCAGTGAATAACAGTAAAGGTCTGGGAGAGATAATGATTAATGAGGAGTATTTAACACTTTACCTGGCCGAAGACGCTGCCACTGCTGGGCTGCTGACCAAACACTGAGGGGGTGGGGGTGCTGCCAAAAGCTGTGGGAAAAAAACCCAAAAAACAGAGACAACATTAAAAAAGAGCTGTTTTCAGCCTTAATACAGAAATACATTTGAATTGCGAATTAAAATATGCAGAGGACATCTATTTATTAACAATCAGAAAATCATGTCTTCTGCATATGACTGTATGTCCAAACACATGGCCTGAGCATTTGTGCTTTTTAGCCAACAGGGTGTAAAACAGGACCACTGGGACAAATACTAAAATATTAGACAAAAAATTAAGAAAAGAAAAGAAAAAAGTTAATGTGCTGTGACTTCTATACTGTGTCCCCGATAAGCCCATGTTTTGAGACATCCAGTACTGTGCAAAAGTCCTGAGCCCCCATTTCTTTATACTTTGCTTTGAATCACTTTGATGCAAAAATGTTCTGCCTGTCTTATCTTTGGCATATTGTGTAGATTAAATGAAGTAAATAGGAACAAATGTTTTACTGAGACAGGCTGCAAAGTGCCTAAAGATAAAACATTCCTGTGGAACTGGTCAGGTTCAGGGACTGGACTGAAAATGAGAGTCTTTGAAAGTCCTTCAGGAAGCCTGGAGAACTGTTCCTTAAGACTACATTAAAAATACAAGAAAGTCTGGATGATAAAATGATGAAATAGTATGTCTCCTATTGTAGGATAGTGCAGCATTTAAGATGTTTTAATTTGACACTTTTACAAAACATTTATTTAAAGAACATTATTTTAAAGCTTTAAAGTCTTTGCATCGAAGAAGAAAAAGTGGCATCATCATGTACATCAAAACCACAAAACCACACTTTGCCTCTCCAGATCTGCATAATGTTTAAATTAGGGAATTCCACTGAGGACAGAATTCGACCTCTGAGCTTAAATCAGACAGGTGGAAATGACACGTCTATTCTGGAGTCTCTGCGACGACCCACCCAGCCGCCTGATGCTGCCTGGAGAATTCTGGGAATTTGTGGGAATGGATGAGCTGGTCAGAATGCGGCCCACGCCCTCAGATTAAACGCCTGCTGGTGCCCCAGAGATAAAACCACCCCTCCCCCTCCCCCTCCCCCCAGCTGCCGCCCCGCAGGAGGAAGCCGACACCTGCTGACCTGATAAAACCCAAATTCCAGGGCCAACGCACCATTTCTTTAGCATGCAAATAGTCTCTCACAATTATAACCTTTAATTAACATAAAACTGCATCAACATATTTAATCTACAGCGCTGTGATGTTATTGTTATATTACTAACATATTCGGTCAACATTCTGTCAGAATGCTGATTAATTTTATGATAAACAGCATTAAATACTGTTTTTCTTTTCACATGCTTTGACACATTTAGCCTGAAAAAATAGGAGCGCCTGAAAAAAAACTGCATAAATGCACAAATTTAAATTAAATGCAATTCTTAAACTCAACTTTAAGTGTGGAAATAATTCAGTATGAACGATGATGGCACAATGCTATTTTTCTCATCTGATATAAAAACTGACAGTATCTCACCCCTAAAATGTAATCAGCTAAATTGGTGTCAAAGAAAAATATATATATAAAAACTATTTTATACATATGCATGTATATATATAGAGAGAGAAAGAACGAGAGAGGGAGAAAGAGTGTTTCATGAAAATTTCTTGAAGTATTGTCATATCATCCATCCTTATTACTCATCTTTCATATGCATGTGGATGTGTCACACCAAAATCTCCTTTTTAAATACACTTTCAGAATTGAAACCATCTGGACCACCAATAGAACAGTCCGAAATTATTGGAAGCTACATTAATGTGCTGAAGGGTTAAGAAGATTTTCTCCTTCTCCTATAAAGTCATAGTCTCTGAGGTTTTGCTGTGATGGTGACAATACACAAATCTACTAGTCTCTTACCGGCGGGCTGTCCAAATCCAAATCCAGAAGATGTGGTGGTGGTAGTGCTACTGCCAAATAACGCCCCCTGTCCGAATCCGCTGCTCTGCTGCCCGAACGCCGGAGCGCCGCTCTGCCCGAAGATACCTGTCCCGGCGCTGCCTCCCGAGCTGGTGCTGCTGGCTCCGAAAGAGAAGGTGCTGGCGCTGCTGGTGCTGGAAGCCCCGAACAGTCCCGCTCCTCCTGCACTGGAGGCTGGAGCGCTAGCCGCAGAGTTTGTTGTCTGTCCAAACCCTGAACTCGTCCCGAAAGACGACTGGCCAAAAGTGAAGCCACTGGCTGAGCTGGTGGCCACTGCGGGCTGTCCAAAACCAGTGGTGCCGACTTGTCCAAAAACGGATTTCCCAAAACCGGAGGTTGTAGCTGCGGCTCCAAAGGTGGCGGTACCAAACGCTGGGGCAGAAGTGGTGGCGGCTGGCTGCCCGAAAACTGGAGCAGGGGCTTGAGCGGGGGTGCTGGATGCTAACGGAGTGACGGAGGTGGAAGGTGGAGCTACTACAGAAGACGTGCAGATGACTGGTGTAAAGCTGGTGACGGACAGAGTTGTACTAGTGGTGGTAGTAACTGGCTGGGCAAAGATTGAACCTGGTGTGGTTGAAGATGGAGCTGGGGCAGCTGTTACTGCTAGTGGTGGTGGTGCTGGAGAAGACTGCTCAAGGCTAGCAGTCACTGTAGGTGTAGGTTTAGCCTCTGTTACAGAAGTTTCCACTGCTGATGTTGGTTCTGCAGGTGGTGTTGCAGAAGACGGAGGTGTCGGTGTTACACTGAGAGTAGATGCAGCTTGAGTTGACAAGTTTTGCCCAGTTGGTGCTGGAATTTCTGGTTGAGAAGGTGCTGGCACAGGTTCCTTGCTGACAGAGGGCAGGGACAATACAGATTGATCTGTAGGTTCAGGACTTGGTTCTGATGGAGGTTCTTCAGGTGCTGTCGCTGAGGCTGTGGATGGTTCCTGCAGAGGTAAAGCCCCAGAACCTGGAGGTGCCTGAGGCTGCTCGGTTGAAGCTTTGGTTTCAGAAGGAAGGGGAGCTGCAAGGAGGCTGCTGAAGGATGTGGCAGAAGATGAAGATGCACCTGAGAAAGCTGGCTTGGTGGTCGAAGGTGCTGAGAATTCAGGTGGTTTAAAAACGCTACTTGCAGCAGGAACATCAGAGCTTTTAGGGGCATCCACCGATGCAGCGTCTGATTCTGACCCATTTCCGGAAGCTGCAGGCTTTGGCTGGGAGCTGAATGTGAATGCAGCTCCGTTAGCAGGCAAGCCAAAAGTGAAACCTGCAGCAGTTTTTGAAGATTCCTTACCCTCGTCACCTGCGCCGACTCTCAGGTCAGAAAAGGGGCCAAGGGTTTCCCAAGGACTGCTCTGAGCTTTAGGGGGCTGGAAGGAGGGTGCAGTGGAGGTCGCTTTGACTGGTTCCACCATGCTAGGTGGCTGAACTGAGCCAGAAGATGCTGGTTTGAGAGAAAAAGGCGTCTCTGAGGAACCGAACGTCATCTTCACTGCGCTGCCGCTGAATGAGAACTTACTTGTCTGTTCGGCATCTTTGTCTGTGGAAAGATGGGGACAGAGAAAAATGGTACCATACCATATCCAGAGACAAAGGCTCTTCAATGTAACTTGCATTTACACAACAATTACAGTGATACTACAAAGATCCTGCATAGAAGACCATGAGTAACCTTTTTACAGAGTAATGTTACAACTTTTAGCTGTAGTGTTAGTTCATCTGATAGAGCAGTGTGCCTATCCCAATATGACCTCCTTTCATTAGACACAAAATACTGCTTAGTCAACCCATAGTTAGGATTGGAACAATCATAACACTTGCCTGACCACAATTACTTCAGCTGATCAATTATTTTCAACAGCTTTTTCGCTTTTGCAGTCATGCATGTTTCTATTACGATAAACAGAATGTTAAATGTGAATTGTGTGTTATGTCAGCCATCAGGTTTAGGCGCTCTTAGAGTTGTGCAGAAAGTAAATTCGTTAATGTTTGTTCGCACCGTTAGATGGCAGAAGAGAGTAATATTTGTTTATTTTATGTTTTTAACACCTTTAAGGGACAGCAGAGCAATATTTGTTTATCTGAGGTTTGTAAAGAACATAGATGGCAGCAGAGAGTAATGATTGTTCATTTGAGTTTTGTTAAGGAGGGCAGCAGAGAGTGATGTTTGTTTATTTGACATTTGTTAAATAAGGGCAGGGGTGAGTCAAGGGGGTACTCAATTTATAATTTTTGCTTGAAATCAATCAATTTTTGCTGCTACATAAGCGTTGCAGCTGAAGACTTGGCTGCTCAACCTTAGTGGATCACTATGAATATGATTTACCACCAAACTGTCCCTTTCAGTGGTAGATCTGAAGTGTGCTGAACTGGGTAGTGGTGGAACTTACTGAAAACTGTAGTGGGTGCAGGAGTGCTGGTGCTGGGTTGACTGGTAGAAGATGCAGCTGCAGTGCTGGGGGTGAAACCCGCGACTGAAGGAGCAGCACCGTTATTACTAGCGGCTGGCTGGTTGAAGATTACCGAGCCTGGTGTGGCTGAGGGAGGAATGATTGGATATTATTATTACTTTTTTACAGTTACTCAGACTACAGTAATAATGATATGCAGCTTATAAAGAAAACAAAAGGAGGAGAGCAAAACAAAAAAAATCAGAACCACTGTGAATCTGTGTGGTGTCAACCAAACCAGAAACCAGACAGCTATCCTAGCCACTGAGCTAGAGGTTAATAAATACACCAAGCTACAATTAGTGTAACCTGTACTTCAAATAAAAACAGAGAAAACGTAGAGAAAACAGATCATATTTTTAAACAAGGCATCCACCCTGCTAACAATTAGGGCTGGGCATCCACTCTGCTAACATTTTACAGTAACATTTGGTACATCTAGGGTAGTTATAATTTGAGCCAGTGGGGGGCGACAAAGCGCAAACTCATTTTCACACTGAGCCAGAGTTTTGAAAATTAAAATCACATGAATAAATAATTAAAATGTTGAATCACAAATGTATCTAGGCTCCTTGGATCTTTAGGCACTTTGCAGCCTGACAGTAAAACATTTGTTCCCATTTCTTTTGCTTAATCTACTCAATATGCTAAAGTACCAACAAACAAAATATATTTGTACCAACAAACAAAATATAAAAAATGAGGAGGTCAAGACTTTTACACAAGTTAAATTTCGGCAAAGAAAGAAAAAAGCCTATAAATCTGTGATGACAGGTGGATATTTACCCTGAGAGCTGCCAGCTCCTTGAGACTGAAAGGACGTGGAGTTCTGAGAGAAGGAAAACACTCCAGGCGACCTGAGAGAGCCAGACAGAAAAACTCAATTCATTTACTCAGAACATAAACTTTAATTAAGAAATGAATAGCAGGCAGACCAATTTAACAATGCAGTTCAAGCTAATTATAAATAACATGTCATAACGAGCAGCTTTCGGCCTCGAATAAAAGCAGGTTGAAACTGTACATTAATTACGTAGAAATGATTTCAGTCCCATACAGATTAGTGTTTATAAGCAGGAGATTTTCTGTTTTACTCTGAATTAGATGACAGGTTACTGTCTTTCTAAATACAGAAAGATGCTTCTAGTCATCATAACAAGCTCAAAATACTCAAACTTTAGAACTTTAGATGGCACCTTTTCCTGAATTAAACTAATACTGAAACACTGAGTGCTGGCTGATACTTTTTTTCCTTTAAAGCTTTGACCATTTAATAAATGGTAAACTGTTGTCATACAGTAAGATAACTATTTTAGGTTTAAGAAACAAACAGAAAAAACACAGGCATTGTGTCCAAAATCGCGCACTTGCACACTTTTAGTGCGTGATTTTAGCGCATAGTGCGTTCACAATGACAACCAAGCCAAAACTCAGTGCACTGAAAGTACCTGGATGGTGCACTGATAATGGCCAAAAAACGCTGTGCGCAGCGATGCACACTATGAGCACTAAATTGACGTCATTTTAACCACATAGCGGAAGGGGAGGGACTTTCAACAAGTTTTCAGAGTTGAATAATGGCGGCCAACAGTGAAATGCAAGGCGACACGGAGGCAACTGGTTCGTATAAATGTAAGTAACGTTAATGAAATTATTTTACTGATGTCTACTGCGGTATAACCGGCAATTTTTGTGGGCTGGAGAATCACGAGCAAATGTTAGTCCGTCAGTGCAAAACGTCAGTGTTCCATTTCGCACAACACTTACCCACGGCAGTGTGCACTACAGAAGGAAGTGCTCAGTGCGCACTATGCACTACATTCCAGTGCACTCACGTAAGTGCACAATTTCGGACACGCTGTAGGTCTTTGAACACGGGAGAACTTTCGGGATAGTCTCCACCCACAAGTGGAAGGAGGAGGGGCTGGAGAAATCGGATTTTACTAATACACTCAGTTTTCAGGGTTAAAACGAGCTGTTTTCAACTCAGCATCTAAAAGTAGACTTTAAAAGTGGGCCTGAAACCCAGTGATACTAATCTGCCATCTCTAGGTGATACAGAATGCAGACTGAAAGCAAATGTGTAATTAAATAATAAAATGTGAATAATTTGGTATTGTAAATCATTTGTAACGCAAAGGTCTCAGGAGACTCACGTAGTGGAGAAGGTGAAGCTTTTGCTGTTCTGCTGTTTTGAAGCAGAGGATGAAGTGGAGGTAGCAGCAGTGTCGGCTTTGGGCGCTAAACAAAGTACACAAAAATATACACAACAGACCTTAATCAGAGACTATGAACTGTTAATAATGACATACAGGGTAAAAAAAGGCCACAGCAGTGAAAGAGTTCGGTAGTGACGGTTTCCCATAAATACTTTTTCAGTACTTTTGTTATTTCCTGGAACAATTTACTAATACTGATTAGACCTACTACTTAAATGAAATGAAATTCTTAATGACAATTCTCTGTTGCCATTCTGATACCCCACCCACTTCAGCACTGCTATTAAACTGATTCATGTTGTAACAAACAGGTTACAAGGTGAACAGCAGTTTAAGACTCACCAAACACAAACGCCTGTGGGCCTGACGGGCCCTCTGTGACCAAAGGAGCTTTCACTGCAGCCTGAGAGGAATTCTGGGAGGACAATTAAAAAAGAAAAAAATTGTACTAGATAGACAGACAGACAGAATTATTGTTATTCTAGATGGCTACATAGAGAGACAGACTGATAAAGAAATAGATAAATAAATATAGAGCCAGGCATATTTACTATATTGACTTTTGGTGGTACACACACACACACACACACACACACACACACACACACACACACACACACACACACACACCACACACACACACATATCTATATATACACACACATACATTTATATTGTGTTATTAATATCATTTGAAATGTATTTTCTGTGAAAACTGATTTATTCGATTTTTCTTCTTAACCCAAATGTCCCCCGGGTTTGTCGTTCTTTATTTGTGTGACCATAGTTTTATAGAAAAACATCTCAGTGGCAGGCAGAAACTTTTAACGACCATAGCTAGCAAATTCAATTCAATTCAATGTTATTTATAAAGCGCTTTCTACTAGCAAGTTGTCACAAAGCAGCTTTACATAGTCCAGGTCCGAGACCCTAGTGAACCAAAGGCGACAGAGGCGAGGAAAAACTCTCTAAACTGGAGGAAGAAACCTTGGGAGGAACCAAAACTCTAAAGGGGGACCCATCCTCCTCAGGTCGACCCAGAGAGAAAGGAACGAGAATCTTTATGGGGCTAAATAATGAGAGAAGGCCTTCATGAACAACATTATTGACAGATAGGCCATCTACGGCTAACACAGTTGGAACCACTAAGTGTCCATACATGTAAATTTTGTTATAGTCCATATAACAAAGAAAAAGACAAAGCTCATAGGGTTCAAAAGTAAAGTAAAGTGGCATTTGGTAGACGCCCTTATCCAGAGACAGTCTTACAGTCATTAGTTACAGGGACAGTCTTACAGTCATTAGTTACAGAGACAGTCTTGCAGTCATTAGTTACAGAGACAGTCTTAC
>JBBPCX010045827.1:0-15092 GCA_037974365.1 Hydrocynus forskahlii | reverse complement strand
CCAGTAAAGATAGTAGAGACAGAACAAGAAGCAGCATTGTTAAATAAAAAATCTGGAGTCGTGATTTGGGGCGCAGCCGCAGAAAAGGGCAACAAGTGTCGCCCCCTACCGGCGCATTCTTTCAGTGCGGGTCCGTGTCCTCCACTCCCCCTGCCGGAGCCGCGGCTCCTGCCTCTCCCTCGCTACGTAAGCCTTCGGGAACTCTTCGGGGGGAGTTTTTTCGGGGAGAAAAACTGGCCGGGCGGACGGAGGTTTTCCTCGGTGAGGAAGGAGGAAAAACGGGCGCAGAAATGACGAGACATCGCCAGCAAAACTGAAAGACAGACGGAGAGCCTGGATCCCAGCAGTTTTCCCTCTTTTAGTGTTTTTCTCCCCAACTTGGGCTCCTAACTCGGGGGAACTTACCGGAGAACAGAGGACAAGAAGCAGCTCTTGATGGACTTAAACGTACGATCTGCAAAGTTTTGACTGTTGTTTGTGTGTGTGTGTGTGTGTGTGTGTGTGTGTGTGTGTGCGCGCGTGAGAGAGAGTGTGTGTGTATGTGAGAGTGGTGTGTAGAGAAGAGAAACTCGAACAGAGTTTTCGCCTCGATCTCTCAGACTAATCTTCTGAAAAACACGGGGCGACACAAGCATGGCAAAGAAGTACGACTTCCTCTTCAAACTGCTCCTGATCGGGGACAGCGGGGTGGGCAAGACCTGCCTGATCATCCGCTTCGCAGAAGATAACTTCAACTCCACCTACATCTCCACCATCGGTGAGTGGGAGAGGGGCCCAAAAACACACACAGGACCAGGATAGGGCGGCTCTGATCTGGACAGACTAGTTCAGGGTGCAGCTCCTGTATATTCTTTCTATCTCCTGTCTCTTCTCTCTCTCTCTCTCTCTCTCTCTCTCCTCTTTCTCTCTGTCCGTTTCTCTCTCTCTCTCGCTCTCTCTCTCTCCCTCTCTCTCTCCGATCCGGTTTGCTGGTCATGTCAGTACTAGTCCACAGCTGTTTAATTCCAGTTTGAGAACCATCTCGCCATGCTCTTGTTTTGGTTCTCCTCCGCTTCTCTTCCACTGTAACCCCCCCCCAATCTACCCCACACACACAACCCACTCCACCTACCCCATCTATTCCTTCCTATTACTTTCTCCAACTCTCCCAGCACCACTTATCTCTCTCTCTCTCTCTCTCTCTCTCTCTTTTCTTTTTCCCCATTTCTTTATCTCTTTCTGTCTCCCTCTTTCTCTCTCTTCCTCCGTTTCCCTTTGTCTTCCTTTCTTTTTGTCTCCCTTTCCCATTTTCTTTTTCTCTCTCTCCCTCTTTCTTCTCTCGCCCCCCCTCTTTCTCTCTTTCTTTACTCTGTCTCCCTCCTTATCTTCCTTTCTCCATCTCTCTCTCTCCCTTTCTCTCTCTCCCTTTTTCTTCTTCTCTCTCCCTTTCCCGTTCTCTCTTTCTCTCTCTCCCTCTTTCTCTTCTATTCTCTTCTTCTCTATTGCGCTCGGTTAGATCTTTAAAGACCCCTCCTTTCCTCTCCTCTTTAGAGTTTTCTTCTTGGTTTCCCGTCCCACAGGAAGCAGGTCATCTGAAGCTGTCTTAATGAAGAGCCGGCGTCTAAGTCTGTTTCACTTTTGTTGCACAAGTGCTGGGTCTCTGGGGCTTGAGTTTTAATCCACAGCACATCCTTCCTTCCCGCTAACCCCTCTCCTTCTCTCACCCACCCCCTCCCTCCCATTCACCCTCTCCAAACAGGTATTGACTTCAAAGTGAAGACCATCGATGTGGATGGGAAGAAAGTCAAGCTGCAAGTCTGGTAAAAATGACCTCCTTCTCTGTTTGTTCTGATTTGTGAGGCCTGTGCCAACATTTAAAGTCAAATATGGAACGCATTTTTTTTTTTTTTCCAAAATACGGAGACACAGAACCAGGGAGGATCTATGAGCCACGTTTCGCTCAGTGATGGGTGCTGAGGGGGTAGGAGGAGTGGGTGAAACATAATTAGGGTTGGCTAGCGTTTGAATTCCACATTTCGCCTCTATAATGAAAATAAAAGGCAAACAAATGTTTAGATAACAAAAAATATCTTTATTCTGACCATTCAGAATAAACTGATTCGGCAAAGTCTAAGAAAGTTAATGAAACTCTTGGCCCATATATACAAATTAGGCTGCATAAGAAGCCCAATTAGAAATCCTGATGTCACAAAAACCAGCACATTTACTAATGTCTCTCTTTTCAGCAGGAATTCCCTTTCCTAAATAAGTTATATGGGGGGTTTCACTCCTAGCTGCTCTCTGAATAAGGTGCACTGTACACCAGCCAGTCAAAACAGAGGTGCCTATAGCGGTCTTAAAGGCACAGTACGGTATAAAGAAAAGTAGAAATGAATGATTTTTGGTGAATAAAATCACACAAGTAGATAAAAATAAGTAGTAATAAAATAGTGATAAAATGCAGGGTATGGGCCTTTTAAATGATATGCGTTGTCCTTAACTTGACCTTAAACGCATAAAGAATTGGTGCTATGGTGGCCTGCACTTCTGGCACGCGGGTCCACGTACACCAAGGGAACAGATTATCTGTGATTCACTGTACATGGAAAATGAAACGATTGTGATCAGCACTGTGACAAGGGAGGAGCGCAGGAGAAACTCGGCAGTGAGGACGTTAGCAGGCCTGCCGCCAGCTTCATAGAGTCAGCTGTATCCTGTGAGTCAGTCACACGGAAGTGCAGAGTCCATTTGTCACACCTAGTTGGGGGGGGCGGGGGCTGAAACATGGGCCTAACGACTCCTTGTGATGTAATATTTTCGGAGTGTTTAAGATTTTAAAAAAAAGTTTCTGTTTCGCAGGGACACAGCAGGACAGGAGAGGTTTAAGACCATCACTACTGCTTACTACAGAGGAGCTATGGTAACACACACACACACACACACACTTGGTAGCATTCACCATTAATGCTGTGGTAACACACACACACACACACACACACACACACCGTGTGTGCGTACAATGTGTGTGTGTGTACGTGATTTATTTATATCCACACACACTACGAGAACTGCAGAATTTTGTTCTTGTTAAACACTGGAAAGTTGCTGAGTGAACAACTGTAAATGAAAATATGCCAAATAAAACCAGTTTCCTTTCTAAGATGAAAGAATCTGTAACAGTGCAGGTCTGACTCCTATTAACTGATTGTGCGGTGATGCAGAGTCAAATGTCCTTGAACTTTAAATGCACTGGTTAACTGTTTCAGTACTTAATAACAAGTATCTAACAGTTGTCTGGTGATCCAGATTGGAATTTTAATTATATTAGGTGGCTTTTTGTTGGGCAGTAGTGATGAATTTTCTGGCTAAGGTACTCAAATGGTGAACATAATGTATTTATCATAGAATACTGAGTGTAGTTTTAGAAAATATTGAGAGAATAACATGCAAATGTAGAGCATTTGTGTGTGCTAGAGCTTTTGCATGGTAGTGCATAGGTGTGTAGACATGTGTAAACGTATATACACTATGTGGACAAAAGTATCAGGACACACCGTTTTTTCAGGGTTTGGGCTTGGACCTCCTGCTTCCAGTGAAGCTCAATCTTAACACTTTAGTGTGCCAAGACATTTTGGACGACACCATGCTTCCAACTTTGTGGACCCAGTTTGGGGAAGAACCGTTTCTATTCCAGCATGACTGTGTTCAGTGCACAAAGCAAGGTCCATAAAGACATGGCTGGATGAGTTCAGTGTGGAAGAACTTGACTGGTCCACTCAGAGCCCTGACCTCAACCCCATCTAACACCTTTGGGATGAACTGGAATGGAGATTGTGAGCCAGACCTTCTCATCCAACATCAGAGTCTGACCTCATAAATGCTCTACAGAATGAATGGGCACAAATTACCCCAGAAACTCCAAAATCTTGTGGAAAGGCTTTTAAGAAGAGTGGAAGCTGTTCTAACTACAAAGGGGGAATCAGCTCCATATTAAAGTTTATGTATTTGAATGCAGTGTCATTAAAGTCCCTGTTGGTGTAACGGTTGCTTGTCCCAATACTTTTGTGTGTGTGTGTGTGTATATTATATATATATAATAGACCAGTTTCACGTAAAACAACATCTTCATGGACTGGTATAGATACAAATAAAAACAAAGTGTGTTTGTTTTTACTAATTTTTGCGAGCTTGTGGGCTAAATTTTTGATGTACCGTATGATATGACCGAGGCGAGTAATGTAGTTGTGTGTGAAAGCCCTCCAAGAAGAGCGGAAGCTGTTATAGTACTCTCAGTAAATCTGATTAAACTCTTATTTTGTAATGAAATATTTAACGTGTATAAAACTTGTTTTTATCCGACTTTAAATGTAAATAAGTGTTCGGGTTGTACATAACTGTGACGAAAGGAGTATGAGATTGGAATGAGGGTGAATTAAAGATCTGGAGGTTAATAAAAGTTCAGAGTTCTGATTAAGCCCCTGCACCGTGTGTCCCGCCCCTGCCGGGCGGCCCCGTGTCGGAGCCCCGTGTCTCTCTCTCTCCACGCGGCTCCAGGATGCCTGTAAGTCAGCCTTCACCGAGTCGGGGCGGCCCGGGGCCCGGTACCCTGTCCTCCGTTACTCTCACACGGGACACCCCGCTCGGCTCGAGTCTTCATATCTATACTCAAGCTGGGCCTGTGTGTGACAGTGACATTTGGCTCGTTTTGGAAGTTAAAGCGCTGAAACCGAGCCGGAGCGATAAGATGGCTGCGAAGACGAGAGTTTTAAGTAGAAACGTGCCGAGAACACTCGACTTAATTTACTTGTGTTTGGACCGACAGTATTTTCCGCGATAGTGCGTGTTACCGCTGTGTGTTGCCTTTACTCCGGCCGCCCTAAGCCTTCGTTTTTTGTTCGAGGCTCCTTCTAATTCTCCGGTCCACCTTAAAAGCTGCAGCAGTCTGTTTGGCATTCAGTGGCTGCAGGATTTAAGGTGGGACGAGAAGTAGTGCGTATTATTGAAGTTCGTTTCGGGGTCCAGCTGCACGGTCCACCTTAAGAAGTCGCATGCTGGTGATGAGGGGGCCCAGATTCAGACCTTTTTCATCTATATTAATGTTAAACACGCTAGTCATTCTGTTGTTGTCGTTATTGCCATTGTTATTATTAGTTTGATTTAAAGGCGCCTCTCAAGGAACTTTTATGATGATTTAAAAGTTGGAAGAGTGTCAGTGCTGCGGATTTCTCGAGGAAGGGATCCAGATCCTGTTCTCAATCAAGATGACTGGTTGATGTTTTGCCCATAAAGTGTAGCCATGCGTTTTGTTTGCTTCCCTAGCTCGCAAAGGACCTGCTGCACCCCACTCCAGAGGAGGAGAAGAGGAGGCACAAGAAGAAGCGCCTGGTCCAGAGCCCCAACTCCTACTTCATGGACGTCAAATGTCCAGGTGGGGCAGACTTTGGTGCCGTTTATGACATCAAAATTACTCTGGTTTTGGAATGAGAAATGTTATATTTAATGCAGCAATAATGGAACAAGTCATGTATATAGATTAGTCAGTAATTATTTTGGAACAGAGGTTATGGGAGTGTGAAAACAAGCCAGAGTGTGAGCTCTTAGGGCTTAGTCTTGCTTTGAGGCTTCTTGGGAAGACTTTGATATTGTGACTGAAAGCTTTTCTACTCTGAGGGCCTGAAGGGTAGGTGTCCTGCACTGTTTGGTGAGATCCCTGCACAGGCACATCTGGTTCAGCTCATCTGTTAATTGTTGGGTTCAGTAGGTGTTTGCAGAACGGAATAACCACAGTTCTAGACACAGGAACTCCTGGACCCGAACTGGGCACCCCAGCACAGTAGGCTAAGCATAGTGGGTTAATCGCTTGCTTGTGAACCCGAAGACCACAGAGTTGCAGGTTCAAACCCCTGCTTTCTACCATTGTGTCCATGAGCAAGACATTTAACCCTCAGTTTCTCCAGGGGGACTGTCCCTGTAACTAATGATTATGTCGCTCTTAATAATGGTGTCTGCCAAATGCCACTTTACTTTACAGCAACACCATAAACACCGGGGCAGTTGGTGGCCTAGTGGTTAGCAAGGTGCCCCTGCGATCAGAAGGTTGTGGGGTTTGAATTCCAGGACTGCTAGTGGCAGCATTGTTGTACCATTTAGCAAGTTACCGTCCCCACACAATGCTCCCTATACAGAAAACTGTGTTTCTGCTAGTCACATTCAGAAGGCTCTGAGAATGACAGGACATGCATTTCTTTTGGCACTTATGATTTTTTTATTTAAGCAAGTGAGTGTCCCTGCTTTTCTGGAAAGCACAATGCTGCATGGCTGGCTTTCAGCCCTGGCCTCCATAGTGAACAACCTTTGATGTGTTTTCTGCAGGTTGCTATAAGATCACTACAGTATTCAGCCATGCTCAGACCGTGGTGTTGTGTGTAGGATGCTCCACAGTGCTGTGCCAGCCCACCGGAGGAAAAGCACGTCTCACAGAAGGTAAGCCGCTCTTATGTTAACACACTCCAAAACATGCACCATGTCAAAATATCCAGACACTTGCTTTTTTAGCATTTCTGATGACGCTGTCTAAACAATGTGTCTAAGCACTGCTTCCTTCATAAACTGAAGGAAAATCTAATTGGAACAGTAAAATGACCAGAATGGAGATAGTGACAGGATGTTGAGTGAACAGCATATAAGCTATCATGATCATCTGGCCAGTGCTTATTTCATTCCCAGAGCTGAAAGGGGACTGGATTAAACTATGTGGAACACGCACAGCCCAGTGACTTCAAGGCATATCTTGAAAAATATTGTACTCATATGTATGTAACATTAGAAAAAGAGACAAGAAAACATTAAAATAAAGATTACTTTTGTTTGTTAGAAGTACTTGTTCTGTGAGCTGGTAAAGACACAGGTTTGGTTCTAGCTTTCACCTCAGTGACTCCAGCCTTTGCAAGGTCCAGGACGATATTTCGTCTCACTGTGTACTTAATGTATATGGCTGGGATGACAAAGCTTAACTTGACCTGTGAAATTCCATAAGCAGCTGCTGATTTAATCTAACGCAGTATCAACTGAGCCAAAGCAGGTATCAGAACTACAATGTAATACTGGGTTTCCATGAGGAGAGGTCGAGTAATGATTATGCAAACACAGACATACAAAATCACTATTTACTATATATGTATATATTTTAATTAGCTTTTAGAATCACATATTGGTCAGCTAATACCAATTTCTCAGTTGTCTTAAGAATTTTGCAAGTAACTGTGTGTCTGCACTTGAAGGGGTAATGTCTCGAGAATGTGCTTGCTTTCCTCTGTGCTATTGAAATTTTTAGTCTGTAGGCGCCGGGACAGATATATCGGTACCTAAAGGAGGTAGGAATAGATTTTGAAAGTCTACAATGCTTCCCCCTTTTGGCTTCACAGCTCTGTGCCTCTGGGAACACTCTGCTGAGCCGTAAGAGCATTAGTGAGGTCAGCGCTGAAGCTGGGCCAGTAGGTTTTGATCGCAAACAGCACTCCCTCATTCCAGAGGTGTTCAGGGTATTTTGTCACTTTTCTGTGCTTTTATGGTGTGCTGAAAGTAGATCTGTTCAAATTAGGTCAGATCATTTTGATGTGCCACAGCCTCAAGCACCCCTGGAGTAATGAATTATCCAAAGTAGAGGGTTTATAAAAAACACAATAGCATTTGCTGGACTTACTGAAGTGCTAGCGTGTGACGAATGGAGGCATGATTAGCCTGTTCATGTGCAGCTCTGGGTGAAATGTGCACATCATGCAGCCTCAAACAGAACTTGCAACACTTGTTTTGGAATGCCACCATTATACCAGAACTAATTAAGTATTGTGTGTAGCAGTGGTGCCGCAAGGCAATCTTACGGCTTTTTTCTTTTTTAGTGAAGTAGAAGTATAATGGTCATTAATTTTATATTTTTAATAACCTGAAGTGGACATTTGTGACAATTTGTGCCAGTACTTTATAGCCAAAGTTTAAGGCTACAGTGTGATTGAGAGGCATTTTGAATGCCAGTATCACCAGACTAAAACAAAAAATGCTCCACCCGTTAACTAAGCAGTTTTATGGACAGTTTATTTGATATCTCTGCATTTCACTGATAAACCTCAACAAAAAAATGTTTCGCCAAGATGGCTTTTCTAGTGGCGTCTGTGAGCTGATGTAAAAGAATTGGCGGTTAGTATTCTCATAATGCAACATCGCTGAGCTGTCCGATGGTGTTGCATTATGACGATTTTGGAAATCAGTAGCAAAAATCCATGTCAAAAAACAATTGAGAATTTAAATGTGGAGATTTGTCTTGTTAGAAGGCCATTAGGCAAAATGACAGTTTTAGGGATTTTTAAATTCAGCTGTAAGCCACAGATATGCATTTAAATGTATTCCACAAATGTAAAATGTGCAATCTTCAGCGGTTAGCTAGGGGGGCCAGTATCCTTGTGTTGACACCCTGAGATTTTATTGTGCTACATTAAGACAACTGGCTACTTGGCACAATGATTCATGCCAGTTATGCTGCAACATTTCGTGGCATAACACAATATGTAGCAGCATTGAGATGCCTGGTTCACATTCATAAAATTGCAGCAGGGACCAAAACAAATAGGGCAGTTTATGTTTAGGAAAAGTTTTCAGAGCTTGGGTTGTTCAGATTGTGGCACCCCTGCTGAACAGTGAGTGTTGAAGGCGTAGTGTTTGATTTTATTTCTGAGGCCATTCAAATAGAAAGCAAAGGCCTGGGAGAGATTACAAACCAGGATGAAAGGTGGTGAGCCTCAAGCAGTCTTCAGCATAAATGTGGGTGGTTTCATTATATTCCTCCAGATTTGTGGTTGTGGTTTATACAGTAGTGGAATGTTGCAGATAGCATTAACAGAACAGGTGGGGGGTATGTACATAAAAGCAGGCCTGCTCTGTGTATCTGAACGTTGCACAACAAAATTGTGCTTTCTGTCATGACTCAAATAGATGATAAACATCTTGTATCCACCCCCACCCCTCCTGGAATGTGACTGGACAAATTAAACATCTTTCTTCTTTCTGCAGGATGTTCATTCAGGAGAAAGCAGCACTAGTTTCACTATCCCTTTTGCATGGATACGGGAGACCAAAGGAGGGGGAGACAGGATTGGACACGGGCTTAACAGTGGCCTGCCCAAGGTGAACCCACACCTCTGACCTGATGTGAAGTTGAAGGCCAGCTTGAACGGACCTCAAGGTGGTGCCAGTCAGTCTGTTGGCGTGCTGGACTTGGGAGTCAGTGTGAAGCTTCACAGCCAAACCTGTTTCTTACTTTTGTTTAAATAAAGGTGTTTTTCGTTATGTCTTGCATTTTGGTATTTAAAAGCACAGCCAGTTTGGGTCTACAGCAGTGTTTCCTGACCCTGTTACTCTCTGAAAGTACACTAGTTGCCCTATTAAGGCCTTCATGAGGTGTGCAGGACTGTGATTGGGACTGAATTACAAAGTACTACTCTAGGCATTTGTTACAAGGAAGTGAAAATAAGTCTGTCATGCTGTCAGTAACATGAAGGACAGATCAAATGAGGCCAGATCAGCAGGTTCAAGAACTTAAACTTCTGAAGCGGTTCTAAAAGTTGCAAGTCAACCAAAGCTGCTTTCAGAAAGGAATGAGAAATTAGAAAAATATGTTAATGTGAATGACAGACAGCAGACAGCAATTTGTTATTAAATGCTGAAAGCAACAGCATTTCATCCCCTGTAGTAAATCAACTCTCTTGAATGAGTACTAAATAGCATACTGCTCATTTTACAGTCCTTTATAGTTTGCGTAGCACTTTTACTGTTTGTATTGGCTCCCCAGTGGGCTTTTTCACAAAAAATTGATTTTTGACCATCTATCCTACATTTTACACAGCTGACACAGAGTACAAGCTTTTAAGACATGGCTTATATGAATTCTACAGACGCGGTTTCTTCTGTGGGCATTTTTCTTGCTGGGTTATGGGCTACAAGACAATGAACGATTCTCTGGCAAAAATAATGTAGGCTATAAAGGCAGTTTTTAAATTGGAGCAGATTTTAAATGAAACAGCAGAGTGGGAAAGCAGCTTGTTTGTCAAAGGGTTAAAGTAGTTGGACACTGCACAGGCTTCACCATTCTTCCAGACGGAGTCTGCTTTGGACCAAGAATGTCCAAGTTCAGTGTGATCTTGTAAAGAATTTATCTGTATGGCAGTAAGAGGTCTGAGGCTGATGAAGGGGGTGTTATATGTAAAGACAGAGAACTGCAAATGCTCCAGAGCATGGTGGGGGAGGTTGCAAGTAGGGTGACCTCAGCGAATGGTCCAGAGCCACTTTTTCCTATGCAGGGCTTTGTCCATCTGTGATGAGGGTTTGATCCATGGATTGAAATACAGACTGCTTGCTACTCCTAGAAGGCACCAAACCAGAACAAAAATGACTTCCATCTCTCAAAACATGAAAAATGTGTTCATTTTTCAACCTAACCTCTATTTCATATTTTTATCGTATGTCTGATTACCACAAAGTTTATCACGTTTATGTGGGTGGTTGCTTCAGGTCTTGTTCGAAGGCTTCTCTTATATGCAACTTCGAAGTCAGCAGATTTTCTGTGATTGTGTGGAAACTGACTATGAAGCATTAGGATACAGATTAGGTTGAAAAATGTACTCCTTTAATTTCAGTAGCATTATTTTTAATCATAGGCCCACATATTAAAACAGAAGAGTAGACTAAAATGGACCTGGAGCGGAAGGCAAAGGAGGTGTGTAGACAACAGGTACGGTCCGCAAACAGGACGACATGCTGCTGTACGCTGCACAAAGAAGCATAATGAATCAACAGCCCCAAAATAGATATTGGCCTACAGATCAAGACTACATAAAAAAAAAACTGGTGAGACACTACCTATGAACATTGCAGAAGTGATGGCCAATACCGCAAATATGGTAAACAGTAGAATGACGTGGAAATCAACAAGCTGGTGAACAGGACTGGAACTCAGAACCTCGAGCTGACCTGAGAATGCATGTTACAAGAACACGAGGGTCAAAAAGCTGAAATCAGATCTTTATCTAGAACCCACACCAACACTTGGGGACAGTATATTTTTAACCTAATATCCAATTATAATCATCTCTGTTATCATTATCTACTTAAGAAGCTTTTCAGGTGCTGGATCAGGTGTGTTACAGTAGGAAAGTCAAAGCACATTTCAAAACAACAGAAGCTGACCTAACGTGCTGTACAAATCAAAAAGATGAAAAGTAAACAAGGTTTAAAGCCAAAAAAATACCAACACTTGAAATCAATAGAAAATAAGTATTTAAATGATATTTTAGAATGTCAGTGAAGGGAGAAAACCTAATTTCAAGAGCCATATTGTTCCAAAGTTTTGGGGCTGAGATGGAGGAAGCCCTGATGACTACAAGAAGCAGTTTACTGGAGGACATAACCAAAACAAAAATGTGCAGATCATGGGATGCCCAGGAATGACTTTGGGAACATCTGTCATAAAACACAGTGCACCTTGACATTAGCAGAAAATTCTATTAACTGAACAATTAATTGGTTTAATTTTGAAAACACAATTTGAAAGAGTGCAATTTCCAGATTTCAGGAGCTGCAAACGAATAAAAACTACATTCAACATTGTCAATTTCTAAATGAATAAAGCTAGTAATGAAATCTAGTGACACCTTGCGTGTGAAATGGTGGTTTGGCAAACTACAATCTGTTGAAGTTTGAAATAAATGGCTGTGCTGGCCAACAAAAAAATCTCCAAAAACCTGGATTCAAAGTGCAATGCTGGTCAGGAAAATCACAATTAGATATTTTGACATGAACTGACTCTGGAACAGCAGCTCCCAAACTTCGATCACAAAGCTTCTGTGGCTAACAAGATTTAACTGGCCTGACTATTTCAATGCAAATACGACACAATTCTCCGTGCAGCCTCTATAAACCAAACCACATAATAAACAACAATACACCAATTTATCCATTGTGGACACATTTGTCTAGAATTATTTTACACTTTCACTGTGAATATAAAACTATGTCAGCTATATCACATTAATGATATACTGGCCATGCATATGTATACAAGTGTCACTTGCCCTAACCTGTGTCTGTCTGGCTGTCCTTTAGGATGGTCACTTTGATGAAGTGTGTCTGGGACGACAGGTGTGTGTAGATAGTAATGTTGGCAAGAGGAGAGGCCTTTTCCATGGACTGGATTAAATTTGAATACACTGATACTAGGCAGAGTGTGGGGTCCTCCTCTGAAAACCTGGGCTCTGATACCATGACATCTGGGCTATCTGAGTGGAACTGACCAGGAGACAGTAGAAGACACGAACACAAGCTATACAAAGATGCTCAAAAAACATTTACGATTCACACTGTGGGGCAAATCAGATGTGTTGGCTGAATTTGATTTTTGACTAGTGTTCACATTTCCACTTGGAATCTGATTTGTATGATCAGGTTGTAGTCACATTGAATCACATGTCTAGTTTAGTTGTCATAGTAACAACACACATGACTATTAATATGCAGGGGTACAATTCCTTAACGTGCACTGAAATTATAACGTGCACTGAAATCCTATTTTTCTATATATGGTACTGCACTTTATGTGAACCGGACAGTAGAGTAGGATGACCTGGTCAGCAGTAGCTAAAAGGCTTATATTAGCATTTTACATTTCTGAGACAGGCTTTAAGTTCAATTCTTTAACAAACAACAGTAAAACAACTCATCCATTGCATTTGTAATGATTGTTCATATCTGAGCAAAATCTGATGCAGCACCAACTCAGTACATTCTGGCGTCAAGAACCGTACCACACAAATCTGAGAGGTGAAGATGAGCTGTGTATTCATAAATCAGCTGGATTTCAAGACTGCAGAAAATCCATCCTGCTCAAATCAGATACGCCGAAAAAGTAGGTTTTGAAGTGCCTTCCTGGACAAGAATCACAAAGAGCTTCACAACTACCTGATGAGGATCAGGTATGCTAGAGCAAGGAACACACCAATTCATAGGGTTCCAATTTCACTAAAACAGTTTTATAGATGAACGCTATATGGATAAATGTAAAAAGCATTCATTCATTCATTCACTGCAACCGCTTAATGCTTACTAGGGTCGCGGGTACCCAGAGCCTATCCCGGGATCAATGGGCGCGAGGCAGGGACTGAGTGGGTGGGGCGCCATACCACTGCAGGGTGCACACACACACACACACACACTCAAACACCATTCACTCTCACACTCGCACCTACGTGCAATTTAGAATCCCCCAAATTTCCTAACATGCATGTCTTGGGACTGAGGGAGAAACCTGGAGAACCTGGAGGAAACCCACGCCACCACGAGGAGAACATGCAGACTCCACACACACACAGGACCTGGATTCAAACCCCCCAACCCTGGAGATGTGAAGCAACAGTCGTAC
Organism: Hydrocynus forskahlii; assembly: GCA_037974365.1. Lineage (NCBI taxonomy): Eukaryota > Metazoa > Chordata > Actinopteri > Characiformes > Alestidae > Hydrocynus > Hydrocynus forskahlii. The sequence goes on along the minus strand of JBBPCX010045827.1, from coordinate 1,651 downwards.
CCACCGTGCCACCATAGGCCGAAAACGAACAATTTTCTGCAGTAGTAGCAGTAACTTTTATCTCTGTAATTTCTCAAATGTCAAATCATTATTTTTAATCTCCCTCTCTCACCTTTAGAGAATTAAGCATCTCTTTGGTGCCGGTCACTGTGATCTCAGCTGTAGGCAGGTGAGGTGTGAGGCTCACGTCGGTGTAGGGGCAGTAAAAGGCTGCCACATATGGGAGTTGAATGGGAGGAGGGAAAGAAGGGTAGGAGAAGGGAAAAGAGAGGGAGGCAGACAGGGGGGACTGGGCCTGAAGGAAGGCCGAAATAGAGACAAAGACATGAAGAGAGGAGAGGAGGTGGAGGACAGAGTCTGCCTGAGGCTGCACTGAGATCCTGCATCCATACCGAGCTAAGACAGAGACAAAGTAATGGTCACAATCAAAAATTGCTGAGGGAAAAAATTATGCTGAGGGAAAAAAATTAAAAATTGCTTCAGCAATAGCAATGACAGAACTAAGTCAATCTAAAAGGTGCAGTTCAAGACAATGTACAGACAGCCAATGGAACAGGGGCGGGCAGTGTGATGGAGTTGTAGCATATTGGTTTTTCGTGGGGGGGTGGGGGGGTGGGCACGTACTGCACGCGGCATCTCGCCTGTTTTACTCATACTAATCGGTGGGTGGGGGACGAAACTACGGACATATAAAAGTCGCCCACAATTTTTAAAAGTCGCCTGATTAATCAGCGTTATTTTTTTGAATGCGTTATTGTTTCTGTAGTTAATAGATCGAAATCCACGTGTTAATTTGACAACCCTAGTTAAAAGATAACCGTAAAAATGCATTGCGTCAAATGCTGGTTCCTCATTCCCTCACCTGTGTCCATATCATAGACAGGTGTAGTGCAGAACACAGTCTGCAGTTTGTTAAGCTCTAAGTTGGGGGCACTGAAGTGTAAAATACACTGGAGCTCCGCTGCAGGTTTAAGTTTCTTCACTATGGCTTCCTGCTGGCTCTGAGAGCACTGGCCTGTCAGAGAAAAGAAAGAAAAAAAAATATTTTACCACCCTATTACTCATAATGAATGCTTGACAATGGTTAAAATTTTTAATTGCATTGTTATACATGAAGTTAAATAATGAAGAAGGGAACCATAGGCCGAAAACGAACAATTTTCTGCAGTAGTAGCAGTAACTTTTATCTCTGTAATTTCTCAAATGTCAAATCATTATTTTTAATCTCCCTCTCTCACCTTTAGAATATTAATTCAAAAGTAGTGTATTGCACACTCTTATTTGAGAAGTACTGCCATATGAAAAAAGTGCAATAACATTTGGTTTGCAAACACTAAACAAATGAGGTGCTTTTTAACAGCAGTTGCAAATATAAAACCAAAGCTATCTGCCACTGCCAGGGCATTCAGGTTTAATTTAGTTTGTTATAGAAAAACAAATTACCCTCAGAGTCCAGAGCATGGAGGCAGAACCATTATAGCAGCTGCAAAGGGGGACCAACTCCATATGAAAATCTATGTATCTGAATGCAGTGTCATTAAAGTCCCTGTTGGTGTAATGGTCAGGCATCCCATTACTTTTGTCCATGTAGTGTGTGTGCGTGTATATATATATATATATATATATACACATACATACATACATACATACA
>JBBPCX010045806.1:0-15092 GCA_037974365.1 Hydrocynus forskahlii | reverse complement strand
TCTCTCTCTCTCTCTCTCTCTCTCTCACTCACACACACACACACACACACACACACACACACACACACACACACACAATAGAGAGCAGCAATATAACCCATATGTGTGCCTCTCCATGGCTGTGAAGTGAGCTAGCCCGAAGCTATGGATGCTAATGAAGCCCTGATAGATTCTGCTGCTCCGTCATCGCAGTTACAGAGAATGAATTACCAAAGAGACAGTTACAGCAATAGAGACATGGCTACCAGCTACAGAGGCTTCCTCTCTCATGCTGATGTTCCAGCAGTCAAAGTGTCTCCGCTGGTTTGCAGCACAGCTCTGGTGTAATGAGGCCCTTCAGGGGACATTTGGACACATTTGGCACATTAGAAAAGTTGTCTAACTTTCAGACAATGCACAAGCCCACAGTGATGACGAAGATGCACAATCTGTATGGGCTTCATTAGCATCCAGAGCTTTAGGCTAGTTCACATCACTACTTCAGAGCCTGGACTGGAGGCATTCTTCTGTTTTAAGGAAGGAAGCTAGAAATATAAGTGTGGACCCCAAGTGGGGCTCGGACAAGTTTGGTTGTCATTTCCTGAATATGTGTCAAGCTGAGGTGGGGTTTCAAATTTCACCATTAAGCCTCCAAACCTTAACAGGTGTTTACATTTCCCTCAGCTTTAACTTTGGCCTTACATTATTCTTCCTCTCGGTTTTCTTCATCTTAAATAATATGCTGGATCTGGCACTTTGGAGTCACACACACACTGTGAGGGAATTTAGCACAGAGGTTTGCGTGATAGCACTTCACTTTCTAAATGGTTTACAAGTGATTCACAAATGGTTAATTAATTCATGGTTAGTGGTCAACAAACATAAATACCTTAATTAACAGTCATATATACCTATAATTAACAAGCAGTCATAGCACAAATTTAAAAAAAGGCTATTGCTAACTATATTGTGATGTTTATATCTATTTAGTTTGTCCAGACTATTTATTTTATAGTACCAATATGTAATATGCAACATTTTACATGAAAAATAAAATAGTAGTAGGACTCAATAGGTGAAAGTTGTAAGAAATTAGTGTAGCATCTGACACGGCTCAGAATAAACATCTGACCAGACATTAAGGTTGTTATGCCCTGATGGCGTTATCACAAATGATCATGAATTACATTCAGAGTAAGCTTCACAGGCAGGCGTACTATGGGAGTCCATCTCCATCAAATAAAATAATGGTTTACACAGCTAGCTGAGGATGCACAGGGCTGGTTGTGGGAGTTTGCATTTTGAGTTTGCATTTTGCATCATGAGCCAAGATGAAACCTTTACTCTGACTGAAAATAAGCCACTGGGAAGATAGGATCAAGGCAAACCCTAGTTAGAACTATTTCAGAGCAATCGAGCATCATATCATCATCAGTACAGAAATACTCAGAGAGGAAAGAACTACCAGAGGAGCAATCTGCAATGTTCAGGTCTTTCAAGGAAGATCATGGCAACAGAAAAAATCGTTAGAGCTGTGAAGTAAAATCCCAAAATAACTGCCAAAAAATTGGAGGCAATCTGCTGAGTGTACGGGCGAATGGATCACTTTTCTCCACTATCCTGACTAGGATTTGGAAAGAGATACGAAAATGATACATAAGAGTTTTATTAATGGGTGACACGATGATAAACCTTTATCAAAAGCATGGAAAGATTAAATGTGGCGAAAGAGAGAGACTGCCAGACTAGAGGACTGCCCTAATAGTCATTATTGATAGTTTATTTTTATGTGATAATGGTAGAATTCTGAAATGCACATTTGTTATCTTCCCTTCCAAAGAATGTCTCCAACCTCCTTGTCAAACAAGGAAAACCCACTCAATGTCCTGATTTAAATTCAAACAAGCATGCCTTTTACTTGTTGAAGATGAAACTGAAGTCAAGAACCCCCCACCCCCACCCCCACCCCCCCCAAAACCCTTAAACTTTGCAGCTTAGTCAAGTCTCCAGTTTCCATGTTGCTTGAAGTCTTTGACTTCAGGCCCAGACTCAGAAAGCTAGTTGTCAACTCATCCAACAAAATCACAGCTTCCAAATTTAAACCTGACTACAAATCTGCAGTCCACAAAAGGAGACCCAAGAACATCAAGCAACTGCCTGAAGAAGAAGTGGTCTCTCAACAAAATGACCTCCATTAGAGAAATTGCATCAGTGCTGTTAATCTCACAAGTGGAGGCTTCACAGAATACTAATAGTTTTAAAAAATGTGTTATTTAGGGAACCCTAGCCTGCCTATTTGTTTAAGCCAAATGTAGCACTCATGTGTGGTTTGCTCAATATATTTATATTAGCTCAGTTTCATAAAGTGTGCCAGTAATTATGAAGGTGACAGCGCTGTATCATCTTATATTGAAAATAAGAGCCAGCTAGAATGGCCTCAAATTGAGGTTTTCCAGGATAAATGAAATTTTGCAGCAAATTATGCATACAGACCGAATGACAAAGGGAGGAAATGCTGTGAAAGCGTCGTGGAAACACTGAGTTCGCATTTACCGCATGACGCCCTTTCCTCAGTCCCTGGACACAGCCTGGCATGGAGGGCACTCACGTTTCCGTGGAAACGCTGACAGAAAGAAGTGAAGGTGAGGTCCCATGGGGCTTCATGCAAATGCTTTTAAATAACTAGTGCAAGCACCCCTCATACTGATCGCAGTAATAACGAATACCTACCCTGCACACACTAACATTTTATGTGTTACTTTTGGTAAATGGCACTTTGCAACTGAAGCCACGTCCAATACGTGGATTATTTAAAAGGACAAAATGTGGAGCAAACGCGACCAGCTGCAAATACCAAAAATAAACCATCAAATTCTCACAAATCCAGCTGTTGTAGGAAGTGGATATATTCAATGCACTGATGCTGTTAAACAGGAAGCTATTGGCTTAACCATTGTAATACTTTGCTTACAACTACAACCCACAAACGACAACTTGTGCAAAATTCAGCCACAAAAACAGCAACACATACTAGATAACGAAGTCAATCAGGCCAGTTTTTGTTCACTTGCTGCCTGTTTTTTTATAGACTATTATGTTTTATTTGTAAGGCTGTTTTATCTTAATATTATAGCATCTCCATACATCCCTGAATGCTCCATCAGCTGTTTTCCAAATCCTGTTTTAAGATCATCCAGTCAGTCTTCTCCATATTCCAGGACTTTAAGGACCTCCAGAGCCTGCAAGAATTGCAGTGATGTCCTCAGTTCATTACTGAAGTTTTGTTGGCAACAATGCTGTCATTTTTCTTTTCATTTATGGTTTGTAGGTAGATATATGCCAAAGTAAATTGCTCCATTAGGCTTTGGTTTAAAGTCCCTGTTACATCACTTCCAACCATATAAGGAAGTGATAGTGAAATCATCCATCATGCTTTGATTTGCAACTAGTGAGTTTCTGTCAGATGGCAACACTGTGCCAGGACTCTTCGCTGAAGGACGAGTTGTAAAATACGTGTGTCTGTCCCAAGCTTCAGATAAAACAGCTTTTTCCAGCTTTAGGAGTTTGTGTTTAATTTATAATCGGCAAAAAATGTTCATTTAAACATTTAAACAGTGCTAAAATACTTCTATCAGAAATTAGCATTACAACAGGGTTTTTTTTTTCTTTTCTTTTCTTTTTATTTGAATATTTATATCTGAAAAACAAAATACATCTTCATTTCAGCAGTTAAACAGCTTTATTCGTTTTCATTATTAGTTTCCCAAAGAAGTTAACGTATAAAACTGTTGACCACAGTCTAGGTGGAGTTTATTTATTTATACAGTGCTGTGTAAAAGTCTTAAGCAAACTTTTAAGGACTTTAGTTCCAACCTTCTTCATTTTCACTTCTGTGTTCTCACACCAGATGTGCGCATCAACATTGCCATATTTAACCAAACAGACAGAAAACAAACCACACTTGCTTGGTTGTTATGAAAAATTGTCACCTCTCTAGGTGATTGTTGTTTTTCTTTGTTGTTAAAAATGGAAGGGGCTCCAGCGCAGCCTTTGCATCTAGCATTACCAAAGACACAGCCTTGAACTTCATGCTTGAAAATGTCTGACTATGCAGCCCTTGTAGTCCTCGGCTGAAAAGTTGTTTGGTTTGGAGCAATAAGAGGCCGTGACATCATTTATAGGTTTAGGATGGAGAACACATGATGTTGCTGGCAAGGGAAGGTGCGTTGTGCAATGGTGAAAGGGTTCAAATGTGTCAGCTGGTTCTAATACACATTCTGGCTTTGGCCATAACAAGCTTTTACACGGTGACACATTGGATGAGAACTGCAACGTTTGATTTGGTCCAGGTGTTGCCTCCAAGGGTGTACTCACACTGGGCCCAGTCGCCAATCACAATTGTTCCTCCACTCCCCCGCTGGCCATTGGGCTTCATGTTCTGGACCTGAGCACGCTTACATCATCACATCTCTCTCTCCTTTTCCTTTTCATCCAGATTTACAGAGTGCATCCCATTCCTTCAGATATCCACAGATTTTGTTTTCCTTTCATTATTCGATGATTCTTTGGTCCATGAGCATGAAGATAGTTGCCAGTTTCACCCATTTGTCCATTTGATACTTTATATTCACATCAACGCAAACTTCCAATGAACACAGCACCTCTCCTGGAGACCAGAGAAGTCCCTTTGTCGTCATGTTTGTTAAACAGGAAAGTTCCATGCTCAAGTCCAGATCCAACTGAACTGTGCCAGAGCCCAGTGTGAAGTGATTACCCTGGACTGTGGGGTCAAACGTGCTCAGTCATGGGGCGGACCGCCAAATGTGAGTACACCCCGAGTCTGTCCTGGGACTTTGTTCTGGAACTTCTGTTTCAACCGTGGCTCCACCTGTGCCTTGTTATATCTTGGTATGTATAGTCCCTGTTTTATTTAGCGCAGTGGCTAAAGTGTGCTTTTGCCCGTCTTGCCTATGATTCCTAGTTTTTATGTTTCTGTTTCCCATGTTCCTGGGTCCAGTTTCCTTTAGGATTGTTAGGTCTGACTAATTTTGTGTCCCAAGCTCCTTCCCACATAATTCCCTAATAATGTCTTCAACTTTACATGTCCCCTAGTTCCCATGCTCCCTCATTCTCTTGTTCCCTAATACCAAAAAACTGAATTCCTATACTTCATACATCTATTTTTATGTTTTCTACTTAAGTTCCATTGTACCATAGTTTCCACTCTCTACATGCATGTTCTGACTTCCATAAATCTCTTACTCATGAACTAAAACGCAACTCATTTTCTGCCCAATTTCTTGGTATGCTGTACCCTCACACTGCTGCCTCAGTCTTTCTGGATGAAAGCTCGTAATCTACGTTCATTACTGTCTCAACACTATGAGAGGTTTGTGTTGTGGGATTCAATTTGTCAAGATTTTACATCAATCACAGTTTTAAATGGATGTCATAATAATGTCCACCTTGCCTGCAGAGGTGATATATGATTCATGTGTGAAATGATTTATTATGTATTAATAGAATACAGTCTGTGTTGTACGAAACTGTAGAGTCATTTAAACTGTGGGAAATGGAATATAACAAATAGAGGGGACGGTGTTATTGGCTTTTAAGTTTATACAGCTTTGGGATATTCGAGGACAGGGGGGACCGTGAGTTATGTTTATAACCAACAATATTTTGCTCAGCAATCTGCAGCAAACATAGTTTATTAAATTGAAATAATTGCAGTGCATCTATTATAGTTGTGTTTATGTAAGATAACACTGTGGGAAATTTGCATTGCTATGGCAGAAAGTGGACAGTACAACAGTAAGGGCAGCAAAACAATAGCATCAAAGCTATACAACATAACACTATAGAATAAAAAGTACACTGACCTATTTCCATGAGAAGTATGACTCTTAGCAAACTGAGCAACTTCTTCATATTTAAATGAACCAAATTGCTAAGACCATTCCAATATTTGACTACAGTCCAGTGGGCATTTTAATTTCTTATATACTGTATAATAATGCAATCTGTTGTTTGATTTTCCCTTCTTTGTCTTCACACCAGATGCTCCAGTCAGTGTTGCCTTGTTTGACTACACACATGCTTTGTTATTATAATAATTTATCACAGCCGCTCTGCATTATTATGGTGATTAATGTGACAGCAGTGGGCATTACACCATTTTCATTTCTAACAGGTGAGCTCAGGACTAGTGTTGCCATGCCACACTGCTATGCTCTGCAGCAACTGTTTTGCAGCTTGTTTGGCTGCGGCATGTCTGGTTATGTTCCTCAGCTTCAATCAGTCAGGAAGCAAGGGAAGGCAGCATATGGGATGAAGCCTCATTCCGCCCCTTCACTCATGGATGGAGAAAAGAGACAGACGGTGGGAGTCAGGATATTGTTCAAGATGGCCAGAATGTGTGTAAAGAAGTGTTCAGTTTGCACTGCAGGATGATTTATAAATTGAATTTTTAATGATATTCTTAAGTTGTTTTGTACTTCCTAGCTTCAGTGGAATCGCAGATAAATTTAAGAACTTAAGAAACAGAGAAAATAGGAATGGAATCACAGAACTTGAAAAGAAGGGAATTAATTAATATAAGGGAACATTAATACTAGGGCACATGAGAACCAGTGAACATGAAAATTAGACAGTATGGAAGGTAGGGAATGTAAAATAAATAAAAACATGAAAACTGGCGAACATATAAATAATGGAATATGGGAAACATAAGGCAACATAGGACTTGGGAAATAGTGAACACAAAATCTATGGGAACAAAAGGATATGTAAAATGAGAATCAGGGCACATGGGAACCAGGGAAAATAAGAAGTGGCGAACACAGGAACTTGGGATTTCAGAATATGGAAAGGGCAACACAGAACAAGGAGCATAAAAACCCAAATCTAGAACTAGAGATTGTTTTTCAAGTAAAAATAAATAAAGTAAAGTAAAATTGACCCTTATAGTAAATACACCACAGCACAAGTGGTGTGAAAATCTTTTTCTGCATTTAACCCATTCACATTCATTTTAACCCATTCAGTGTGGAGCCAGTGCCTTGCCCAAGGGCACCTCAGTGATGACACTAGCTGTCCTGGGATTCAAACCCACAACCTTCTGATCACAGGGGCAACTCCCTAACCACCAGACCACGAGTAATGGTAACGGATGTAAAATGGATGTGAGAGAGAGAGAGAGTGAGATTTTTGTTGAAAGAAGAACTTGCAGCAGTGTCTGACCATCTGATCTATAGAAGCCCCTGATTTCGTACAGAGCAGGAGAAATGGAGATGTTTCTGTGCTTCATTCTCACTTCTTCCAACATACTACACTTAAATGAGGCTGCACATATTCACCATCAAAGTGATCCAGTATATATCTCTCTCTCTCACCATCAAAGTGATCCAGTATCTCTCTCTCTCTCTCTCTCTCTCTCTCTCTCTCTCTCTCTCTTTCTCTCTCAATGTGATTTTCACTTCATTTGTTTTGCACTGTATGTTTCCATTTATATCAATGCCAAATATCACCAAAAGTGTTGTAAATATGTATAGGGACTGACTAAACATGGACACATTATTTGTAAGGCCCTAGGCCACAAATGTTTGTCCAGACTCAATGCTACATTCTGCTGCAGTGTTTTACTTTTTTTCTTTATTTATTTTGCTTGAATAAATTCAGAGTGCACTGAAGGGACTTAAAACATCGTCCTGGAGCCAAGAGGCAATTAACTTATTCCACTTCTGCAATATGACCACTTTAGAATGTTAGGATGCTGTGAGCACTGCCAGTTTATTATCAGCAGCCGTAACCTGGAGAGGGTCTTGGATCAGTGGTAATGACCTGCATTTTGGCCGTAAATCATCTAAAGAATAGGAATAATTATTAAAGAATTGACTGGAAGCCAGAGTTAGAAAAACAACAAACATTTTCTTTCCTCCTACGTGCCACACCAGAGAGATTCCAGAAATAAATTACAAAAACATGAACAAAGAAACTTTGTCCACTGAGGAGGTCAGAAACTTGATTTTATCTGGTCTCATACAGTGTACTGTGGGGTATGTGAATGTGTGTGTGTGTGTGTGTTGGGAGGGGTGTAACCCATTCAAACATATCAAGGTAAAATGTTCTATCCCCAGATTTGGCACAGCCTCAGCCACACTCTATTCTGTCCATTAGAAAAGACAATATTAACCCCCAAAACTAAGAATGTCTGTTATTATTGTGCTCTTTTCCATAAATAGCCTGATTTCTTAACACTGTAATGACATCCAGAGGTTAAATTGGACCAGGGTTATCTGGGGCTAATGGCAAGGATACAGGTTTATTCTATGTGACCAAAGGATCTTTAACAGGTTTTCACTCTTGTTTAGTTCTTAATAAATGAAAAAGTAATGTAAATATTCTCTTCGTAGCGCAATTTTAAACAATATGTCAGATTTCAATATTTTTGGGAGTGAGTGAAATGACAAGACAGAGATAGAGTGAGGGAAAGAGAGAGAGAAGGACACCCCCCCCCCCCAGGTAACATAAAATATCGGTCGTCCCCCTCCAAATCAACAAAAGATTAACCTACCCTGAAAACATTATTTTTTCCCTCACACACAGACACCCTAGCAACCCTAAAACCATAGGACCCAGCACTCCTGCCCCCCCAAAAAAACAAAACAAACAAATCCAAAAGACAACACCAGTGTGAAATTTTGGACTACTTGGGTCATTCTAGAGTTCTGGTGTTCATTAGTAACTGTAATATCACAGTTCCAGCTGTAAACTAAAGTAGCATGATTTAGACTCCAAATGTCTTCATCAGGGATTATTTTATTTAGAACCCATGGCAACCACTCTTATGAACTCCAACTTGACTTTTCAAGTAGGATTTCCAAGGGGGAGTTTTCTAAACTTTGCACTGCCAAATTTCTGGGTTCGAAGCTCTACTGGAGAGCTAGGTTTCCTCGGTGAGGTCGGTGAGGTCAGCTGAGGGTCAGGGCGGCTCTGATTGTGTGTGTGTATAAACTGACTGTGCACACGGCTGGTTGAGGAGCGCCTCAGATAAATGTGCAGTGTGAGGAGCAGAAACGCAGCATTAGCCTGCACAGACCAGCTGCTGGGCAGGACTACTGCATGGATGATTACACGTGGACTGCATTTGTGTGTGTGTGTGTGTGTGTGTGTGTGTGTGTGTGTGTTTCTGTGTATGAGAGAGAGCTAATGAAGCTGAAAATGGCAGGTGGCCATTTAAGCAGGTGTGAACTTTGAAAGGGGTCATGACATTTCCAAAGTGAAACATCAACACTTTCCAACTCAAATATCCTTCAGATTTTAAGCATTATTGCTGCTGTTGTGACAAAACCTTGTGCCTCCAGACTATTATAAGTTCCTCAAAACTCTGTGGAAAGCCACATTGATATGAAAAGGCCATCCTAGCATTCAGGTGTCCGATATTTCTAGATGATGACCACTGAAAAAGTTATTGACCACTTCCATTGGTAATTGTTAATAACCCTGGATAATTTAAATTTCCAGTAATTTTCAATTTCCAGTCATTTCAATAGTTATTCCAGTTTTCAGAAAATAAATGAAATTAGGAAGATGGCATGGAAGCAAACAACTTCTCAGTGGAAAAGGGAATGTCTGGGAATATTTATGAAATGTGTTGGTCCAGAATTCTTCTGGCCAAAGTATTTCGAGCTGGAATAAACCTCAAATTGTCGTTTCAGCCATATACACAGTATGCAGTGAGAGGACCATGGTGCAACCCAAGAACAAAAAAAGAACACCACAAGACTACAAAAGTGCACAAAAGTACAAAAAAGAAGAACGTGAGAAAGTACAAGAGCTACAAAACAACAGGGCAAGACAGCCTTCGGTACAAGCGACCGCTACAATACTAGTTCAAATGAGTGCATTATTCTGATTGAGGAGTCGGGGTTTGGAAGGGAAGAAACTGTTCCCCACTGTGGCAGCGGAGGCCTGTAAGTTGCGGAAACTTTTTTCCAGATGGGAGCAGAGAGAAGAGGGTGTGTGAGGGGTGTGTAATGTCTCTCACATTGCTGGTGGCTTTACGTATGTCGCGTGTGGTGTAAATGTTCGTGACAGATGAGAGAGAGACCCCCATCATTCTCTCAGCTGTCCTCACTATCCTCTAAGGGGTCTTGCAATCCGAAATGGAACAATATCCACACCAAGCCGTAACGCAGCTGGAGAGAGTACTCTTTATAAATGACATGGCAAATTTATGAAAAATGGTTCATTGACTGCCTATATGGAACTGCAAACATGATTTTATATGGTAATAATATGATTAACAGGGAAATAACTAAAAAATAATAGTATTAACTGAGGAAAAAACTAAAAAAATGGCCTTGGTGGAAAAGTGGCATATTACCTGCAGAAAATGTGTCAATGTATTTCAGCCTTGCTGTGGATATTGTCTATTGACCATTCCCAACACTGCCAAGAGTAAATACTTATTAATTAGGTATTACTAATATTACTGATATGGATAGTGAAACAGTTGAAACCTGTTTTTTCTATCATAAAAACTACCAGCGCTGCAGCACTTCACATAAATTTAGCATCTAAAAGCAGACTTTCAGGTTCAAACCTGTTCTAATGCAGCAAACAACATGACAAAGTGTGAGTGTGTTCTATTTTAGACTAGACTTTTTCACATTTCATTGGATTCATTCTATTTTTTTTTATCCGCCATTTATGCTGACACCAGTATCTGGTACCCAACTGGTGCCATAATTACTTTTATCCTATTCAACTTCATCAGCACTGCTTAACCCTGGTAAATTCAGTTACTCACAGCTTCACATGGGCCGTTGCTTTATTAAGCGTAGACTGCATTTATAGATCGCGTGCAAGTTGTGCTGGAATTCATTGGTCTGTATGGGGGCCTCCACTTCCTTACACACCAATTTTGTTGTAGTAATGTGGCTTAGATAGTAAATTTACTTTAAGATGAATAATTGAGCAGTTTAATTACTGCTTCTCTGTCTTTCATTATTTCAAAGCAGAAATCACTGTCAGGCTGCATTGTGTTTCTGTGTGGAAGCGAGCCAGATACCACTTCCATCTCTCCGAGACAGGAGAGTGCCCACTCACCTCTAACAATACTCACTACAGACGCAGTCCGTTAACAGCTTCAGAAATGGCTTCTGTATAAAAGCAAGAGCATCAGTGTAATAGACTGTCTGAAGTACAGTTTGGAATCACTTGTCGCATTAATGATTGCAGTTACCATGTTAAATCATACAGTAATTTATAACACACACAGTCTATACATACATATATTATATATATATATATATATATATATATGTGTATGTGTGTGTGTGTGTGTGTGTGTGTGTGTGTTTGTATAGATAGATCAGATAGATATATGATTCATTCTTTGTCATTGAGCATAATAATTGAGCATAATCATCTTGTCCTATATGTATCTTGGGAAATAACAACACTATGAGGTGAAATATCCACGCTGTTACATCCTGATTTTGGATATCCACCAGCTTTCTCTGTCTGTTTCATGAGATATGCTCATCATTCTGCACACATATTTTACATTTTCTTAAAGTTATTTTTCTCTCCATATGCACATTCCCATTCCCTTCCGAGTCAGCCAGCTGTTCCACTTTTATCTGCTATGACCTTACATGGGAGTATGCCAAATATGTGACATTATAATTACGGATGCACCGAATATTTGGCCACTGAATTTTTTTTTTAACGCGACCGAAACAGTGATGACACAATGATGACGCAATCGCAGCCTGCACACGCCAGACTGGATTAGAGTCAGCATGTCTGCCGTGTGGGCGCATGTCGCCATATCTAAGAAAGACACACAGAAAGCCGTTTGTAAAGCGTGCAATGCTGAAATTTCTAGAGGGGGTGCATCCACAAAGACTTTCTCAACATCGGGATTAATTTATCATATAAAATCAAAACATCCCGATCGCCATACAGAGTATGAAGCACAGAAGAGGCAAGACCCTTCGAGCCCCTCCACTCGAAGGGCAGCTGGTAGCCTAGTGGTTAGGGCGTTTGCCCTGCGATCAGGAAGTCGTGGGTTTGATTCCCAAGACTGCTAGGTACCTCTGAGGTACCCTGAGCAAGATATCGTCCCTACATACTGCTCCCCAGGCGCTGTGTTCCGGACTGCTTCACTTGGTGAATGTGTTAAATACAGAGGTAGAATTTCATGCTGTTCACGTATGACAGAATGATTGCTTTATGTCTGTGTTTTTGAAAAGGCAAGAAAGTTTTCCAGTGATTACAGTTAATATATGGGCTATGTCAGTCTTTGTTTCGATGCACTATAAAGTAAGTTGTTATATCTTTTCAGCAGTTTTTGAAGCACTTGTTCTGAATGTACTTTGTTCATGTACTTCGCTCAGAATATTAAAATGCACTTGAATTTACTAGTTTTATGAGAGAAGATATTTAATTGTATAATATTTCAGCTATCTTGCTTTTAGGCTATTCAAGTAAAATATTTTGTTTCAAATTACATTTTATATTGTGCATTGTTTGAATGCTAAATAAATATTTTCATAGTTTTGTAACAGATTTATTATTTTAATAATTTAATAATAATAATTTCTCTCAGTTTTCGGTTTCGGTTTTCAGCCAAGTGTTTCCTCATTTTCGGTTTTCGGTTTCGGTCCAAAAAATCGTTTCGGTGGATCCCTTATTATGATATGTATATTTGATATCTATCATATCTATAATATATATTTACCTTCATCTTTCAGCGTTTGATAAACAAAAATCAGAATGAATTAATTAACCATTAAACTTCAATCAGGACAAGTTAACATGTCTAAAAAGCATTTTAGAGCATCTACATTAGAGCTACGTGGACTGTGAGACCCAGGTCTGGATGGTATCTCCAGCCATCCTCGGGGACTGTATCAGCCTCCTGGTCTGGGGTATCATTTTCCAAAAGTCACTCTCTCCTCCCCCAAACCCTTTAACTGTTCCCATCTTTCCAAGTGACTGTCCTGTCTCAGACCCTGGCTCATGTACATACTCTTTCTTTAAAATGCTGGCTATAATCTTGGGTATAGTAAGTCACTGGTAAGTTCTCTTTCTGGAAAACATCAGTCCATTTTTCGGAATGTGAAAAAAAAAAAACTAAAGCTGCATTCTGAACCACACACTTCTATACATTACACACTACATTACTGAATGCTTTTCTAATGTCTGTGTACTTTTTTCACACTCCATTTAGTGTGGTAGTATGCCCCAAATTTTCAGCCATGGTCATCTGTAGTGCTATCGGTTGCTTGGCTGAAATTTTACTGGAAGTATCTCAGCACTACAGTGTGCATGTAAGTTTACCAAGTGAAACAGTGGGCTAACACCAACGCGGGGCCCCCAGGGAGCAGTGTGTGGGGACGGTACCTTGCTCAAGAGTACTCAGTGATGACACTAGCAGTGCTGGGATTCAATCCCACAACTTTCTGATCGCAGGGTCAACTCACTAACCACTAGGCCTCCAGCTGCCCTAGTGGCTAGGGCTTAAACCCTGTAAAGTTGTGGAGTACTAACATCACATTAGAGTAATTTTAACCATTAATCTGAAAAAAAACAATTTTGTATAATTTAATAAAGAGCTGGATTTTACTGAAAATTGTGATTAATTTAAATAGTAATGGATGGTTGAACGGTTGATGTAAGCCCAATTATCCTACAATGTAAGTGAGTTTTTGCAATGTAAGTCAGTAAGGATAGACAGGTCTGCTAATTTGTTTGTTTTTTGTTTTTTTCTCTTCCTGATATGAAAAAATGAAAATGATCTTTTACCTGCCTGTGGCAAAAACCTAATCCTATTTCACTAAAACATCTTATTACTTAGATTTCATGGTCAGAAGTGGTGATTGTGGCAGTTTTGATCGACGTGTCAAATTGCCATGAACATTTTTCTGGTGCATTGATCACATGATTTCTCAATTCATTGTATGTCCTTCTCTTTATACTGCTTGTCCCTGTACTGCAGTGTCCCCATTCTGCATTAAAAACAGTTTAAAGGAAAGACATTGAAGCGATATGGAAATGTAGTGTCTGTAGCGAATTTACATGGTCATACAGTTTGTAAGGAAACTTTAGTCTGTGACTAGCCATGACAACAGTATCAAACTGGAGGCTGTTGGCCTGGTGACACCCCTAATACACCCCTTTAGCAATTCTGATTGGGAAGCACCTACTACTTGCAAAAGCATCCCAAGCTGTGGGGGGTTGGCTTGATAAATGATTTGGCTGATGTGTTTTGAAGAGCGCCAGGTATCTTGAGGCAAATGGCTTGGCATGGACTTCTGAATGTGTGTGTGTGGGTGTGTGTTTAATTAAAGTCCTTTCATTAAATCGGTGTGTATTGCCATGTTGGAGATATGGCCCCATCTCAGATTATTCTCATTAAGAAGTGGAAAGAGAGAGATTAAGAGGAGATGTGGGTTTAATAACAGTGGGAGAATTTGCCAGTCAAGAGAGAGAAGTGCTGTGCCGTTCCACGTGATGTACTATTGTCAAGTTCCTCCAAAGTTCTCTGTCTCCCTCCAATGCATTCACATCTCTGCTCTGAGTTACTTCACATTAACAATGACATCAAACCAGCTTCAGGTCTGGTGTACTCCTCATATTTGCATTTTCAATTCATTTGTAAATTAATTAGGCCACCCGGGACCGAAAGCATGAACCAGGTCACAGAGGGGTCTGAGGAACATCTAGCACACCACCACATGTGAAATAAAAAATTCTTTGTGCTGTTTAAAATGACCTGCCTAATTAATTTTGCTCCAAGGACCAGTCAACGTTCTTTTAATTTTGTGCTGGTTTCTGCTTGGCTTTAGAAGGAATCCCATGAGATTGTCATTGTGGTCACTGATTTTGTGTACTTTCCATATTTTTTTTTTTTTCAGTGTATTGGGGAGAAGGTACAGATAGGGCAGGGGGGTGCTGAGACTACATTGTAAATCTGGAATTGGTTTCATTTAAACCTGGAAGTAGATAACAATGTTTGAGAATATTTTAGAGAGAGAGAGAGAGAGAGAGAGAGAGAGAGAGAGAGAGAGAGAGAGAGAGAGAGAGAGAGAGAGAGAGAG